>JAKWBO010000492.1:0-42310 GCA_034336685.1 Luscinia luscinia
AATTTTGGGGGGATTTTTACCAGAATTTCCCCAAATTTTGACCAAATTTTGGCTGATTTTTGCCCGAATTTCCAAGTATTTTCACTGGAATTTTGGAGGAATTTTTGCCAGAATTTCCCCAAATTTTGCCAAATTTAAAAATATTTTCAGTGGAATTTTGGAGGAATTTTTCCCAGAATTTCCCCAAATTTTGACCCAATTTAAAAATTTTTTCACTGGAATTTGGGAGAAATTTTCCCAGAATTTCCCCAAATTTTGACCAAATTTAAAAATATTTCCACCGCACTTTAGGTGAGATTTTGGCCACAATTTCCCCAAAGTTTGGCCAAATTTAAAAATATTTTCAGTGGAATTTTGGGGGGGATTTTTGCCAGAATTTCCCCAAATTTTGGCCAAATTTAAATATATTTTCAGTGGAATTTTAGGTGAGATTTTGGCCACAATTTCCCCAAATTTAAAAACATTTTCAGTGGAATTTCAGGAGATTTCTGCCACAATTTCCCCAAATTTTGGCTGATTTTGCCCAAACTTGAAAATATTTTCAGTGGAGTTTTTGGGGGATTTTTGCTGGAATTTCCCCAAATTTTGGCCAAATTTAAAAATATTTTCGCCGCACTTTAGGTGAGATTTTGGCCACAATTTTCCCAAATTTTGGCCAAATTTAAAAATTTTTTCAGTGGATTTTAGGTGAGATTTTGGCCACAATTTCCCCAAATTTTGGCCGATTTTGCCCGAATTTCCAAGTATTTTCACTGGAATTTTGGAGGAATTTTTGCCAGAATTTCCCCAAATTTTGCCAAATTTAAAAATATTTTCACTGGAATTTTGGGGGGGATTTTTGCCAGAATTTCCCCAAATTTTGGCCAAATTTAAATATATTTTCAGTGGAATTTTAGGTGAGATTTTGGCCACAATTTCCCCAAATTTAAAAATATTTTTAGTGGATTTTGGGGAGATTTCTGCCACAATTTCCCCAAATTTTGGCCAAATTTAAAAATATTTTCACCACACTTTAGGTGAGATTTTGGCCACAATTTCCCCAAATTTTGGCCGATTTTGGCCAAATTTCAAAATATTTTCACAGGAATTTTGGAGGAATTTTTGCCAGAATTTCCCCAAATTTTGACCCAATTTAAAAATTTTTTCAGTGGAATTTAGGTGAGATTTTGGCCACAATTTCCCCAAATTTTGACCAAATTTAAAAATATTTTCACTGGAATTTTGGAGGAATTTTTGCCAGAATTTCCCCAAATTTTGGCTAAATTTCTAAATTTTTTCACTGAAATTTGGGGGGAGTTTTGCCACAATTTCCCCAATTTTTGGCCGATTTTGCCCGAATTTCCAAAATATTTTCACTGGAATTTTGGAGGAATTTTTACCAGAATTTCCCCAAATTTTGACCAAATTTTAAAATATTTCCACCGCAATTTAGGTGAGATTTTGGCCACAATTTTCCCAAATTTAAAAATATTTTCAGTGGAATTTCCAAAGATTTCTGCCACAATTTCCCCAAATTTTGGCCAAATTTAAAAATATTTCCATCGCAATTTAGGTGAGATTTTGGCCACAATTTACACAAATTTAAAAATTTTTTCAGTGGAATTTTGGGGGGATTTTTCCCAGAATTTCCCCAAATTTTGGCCAAATTTAAAAATATTTCCACCGCAATTTAGGTGAGATTTTGGCCACAATTTTCCCAAATTTTGGCCAAATTTAAAAATTTTTTCAGTGGAATTTTGGAGGAATTTTTGCCAGAATTTCCCCAAATTTTGGCTAAATTTTTAAATTTTTTCACTGTAATTTTGCAAAATTTTCCCAAATTTTAGCTAAATTTCAAAATATTTTCACCGCAATTTAGGTGAGATTTTTGCCATAATTTTCCCAAATTTTGGCCAAATTTAAAAATTTTTTCAGTGGAATTTTGGAGGAATTTTTGCCAGAATTTCCCCAAATTTTGACCAAATTTTGGCTGATTTTTGCCAAATTTCAAAATATTTTCACTGGAACTTTGGAGGAATTTTTGCCAGAATTTCCCCAAATTTTGACCAAATTTAAAAATATTTTCAGTGGAATTTTGGAGGAATTTTTGCCAGAAATTCCCCAAATTTTGGCCAAATTTAAAATTTTTTTCAGTGGAATTTTAGGTGAGATTTTGGCCACAATTTCCCCAAATTTAAAAATATTTTTAGTGGATTTTGGGGAGATTTCTGCCACAATTTCCCCAAATTTTGGCCAAATTTAAATATATTTTCACTGAAATTTAGATGGAATTTTTGCCAGAATTTCCCCAAATTTTGGCTGATTTTGGCCAAATTTCAAAATATTTTCACTGAAATTTTGGAGGAATTTTTGACATAATTTCCCTAAATTTTGGCCAAATTTTAAAATATTTTCACCGCAATTTAGGTGAGATTTTGGCCACAATTTTCCCAAATTTAAAAATATTTTCAGTGGAATTTTAGGTGAGATTTTGGCCACAATTTCCCCAAATTTTGGCTAAATTCAAAAATATTTCCACCGTACTTTAGGTCAGATTTTGGCCATAATTTCCCAAATTTTGGCCGATTTTGCCCGAATTTCCAAGTATTTCCACCGGGACTGGGGGGATTTGGATGTTTTGTGTTTCCCACTCCCAAATTTCTCCTCTAAATTTCCCTTAAATTTCCGAATTTCCCCAGTCCCAGACTCACGGAGGCGCCCCTGGGCCGGCGCCAGTTGCCGCTCGCTGCTCCACGGCCAGCTTCGGCCTCCAGCAGCTTCTCCACCGGCATCTCCTCGTTGGGGGCCACCCCAAACTCGGGTCCCCTCCTTGTCCTTGCCCCGCTGCCGCTCCTCCTGCACGGCTGGGGAGAGAGAAATGGGGAAATCATAAAAATGAGGAAAAATGGGGAAAAGAAAAAACCCGAGGAAAACGGAGAAAAATGGGGAAAAATGGGGAAAAGTGGTGGAAAATGGGGGAAAATGAAAAATACCTGAGGAAAAATGGAGAAAAAATGGGGAAAAAGAATGAGGGATGAATGGGGGAAAATAGGGGAAATGGGGAAAAATAAAAAAACCGAAGAAAAACGGAGAAAAATGGGGGAAAACGGAGAAAAATGAAAACAAACCCGAGGAAAAACGGAGAAAATGGGAGAAAATGGGAAAAAATTACAAAAAAGAGGTATGAATGGGGAAAAAGTGAAAAATGGGGAAAAAAATGAAAAAAACCCAAGAAAAACGGAGGAAAAAATCGGGAAAATGAAAAACCCGAGGAAAAACGTAAGGAAAATGGGGAAAATGGGGAAAAATGGGGAGAAAAATGGGGAAAAAAAGAAACCCGAAGAAAACGGAGAAAAATGGGGAAAAATGGGAAAAAATGACAAAAAAAAGAGAGATGAGTGGGGAAAATGGGAAAAAAATTAAAAAAAAGGAAAAATGGAGAAAAAAAAGGAAAAATGGAGAAAAATGGGGAAAATGGGGAAAATGTTAGAAAAATGGGGTGGAAATGAGGGGAAAGTAGGGAGTTTAGGAGGGAAGCCCCAAATTTGGGGTCACCCTAAACTCGGGTCCCTCCTTGTCCTTGCCTCGCTGCCGCCCTCCTCCTGCAACGGTTGGGGAGGGAAATGGGGAATGGTGAGAAATGGGGAAAAAAATAAAAAAATGAAGAAAACGGACAAAAAATGGGGGAAAAATTAAAAAAACCGAGGAAAACGGAGAAAAATGGGGGAAAATGGGAAAAACGGAGAAAAATGAAAAAAACCTGAGGAAAACGGAGAAAAATGGGGGAAAATGGAGAAAAATGGGAAAAATGACAAAAAAGAGACGAATGGGAAAAACGGGGAAATGGGGAAAAATTTAAAAACGAAGAAAACGGAGAAAAAATGGGGAAAAAATGGAAAAAATGACAAAAAAATGAGAGATGAATGGGGAAAACGGGGAAATGGGAAAAAATGAAGAAAAAACCGAGGAAAATCGGAGGAAAAATGGGGAAAAATTAAAAACCCGAGGAAAAACGGAGAAAAATGGGGAAAATGGAAAAAATGAAAAAAAAAAGGGAAAATGGAGGAAATGGATGGAAAATGGAGAAAATGGAGAAAAGACGGGGAAAAAGTTAGAAAATGGGGTGAAAATGAGGGGAAAGCAGGAGTTTAGAGGGGAAGCCCCAATTTGGGGTCACCCCAAACTCGGGTCCCCTCCTTGTCTCGTCTCGCTGCCGCCTCCCTGCACGGCTGGGGAGAGAGAAATGGGAAACTACAAAAATGAGGAAAAATGGGAAAAAAAGAAAAAACCCGAGGAAAAACGTGGAGAAAAAATGGGGAAAAAACGGAGAAAAATGAAAAAACCGAGGAAAATGGAGAAAAAATGGGGAAAATGGAGGAAAATGGGGAAAATTACAAAAAAAGAGAGATGAATGGGGAAAAACGGGGAAATGGGGAAAAATTGAAAAACGAAGAAAAACGGAGAAAAATGGGGAAAAAATGGGAAAAAATGACAAAAAAATGAGAGATGAATGGGGAAAAACGGGGAAATGGGGAAAAATGAAGAAAAAAACCGAGGAAAACGGAGAAAAATGGGGAAAATGGAGAAATGGGAAAAATAAAAAAAACCGAAGAAAACGGAGGAAAATTGGGGGAAAAATAGGGAAAACCCAAGAAAAACGGAGAAAAATGGGGAAAAAAGAGGGAAAATGGAAGAAAAATGTAGAAAAATGGGAGAAAAATAGGGAAGGAATGGGGAAAAAGTGCTGGAAAATGGGGGAAAAATGGAGAAAAAATGGGGAAAAAATGTTAGAAAATGGGGTGAAAATGAGGGGAAAGTAGGGGAGTTTGGGAGGGAAGCCCCAAATTTGGGGTCACCCCAAACTCGGGGGTCCCCTCCTTGTCCTTGCCCCGCTGCCGCCTCCTCCTGCAACGGCTGGGGAGAGAAATGGGGAATGGTGAGAATCATGGAAAAAATAAAAAAAATGAAGAAAAACGGACAAAAAATGGGGGAAAAATGGAGAAAAAATGAAAAAAACCGAGGAAAAACAGAGAAAAATGGGGGAAAAATGGAGAAAAAATGAAAAAAACGAGGAAAAAACGGAGAAAAAATGGGGAAAAAATGGGGAAATGGGGAAAAATAAAAAACCCGAAGAAAACGGAGGAAAATTGGGGGAAAATAGGGAAAAACCCAAGAAAAACGGAGAAAAAATGGGGAAAATGGAGAAAAAATGGGGAAAAAGAGGAAAATGGAGGAAAAATGTAGAAAAAATGGGAGAAAAATAGGGAAGGAATGGGGAAAAAGTGCTGGAAAAATAGGGGAAAAATGGAGAAAAAATGGGGAAAAAATGAAAAAAAAACGAGGAAAATGGAGAAAAATTGGGGGAAAATGGAGAAAAAAATGAAAAGAAAAAGAGGAAAAACGGGAAAAAATGGGAGAAAAAAAGGGAAGGAATGGGGAAAAGTGCTGGAAAATGGGGAAAAATGAAAAAACCCGAGGAAAAACAGAGAAAAAATGGGGAAAAAATGGGGAAAAGGAAAAAATAGAGGGAAAATGGAGGAAAAATGGGAAAAAATGGGAAAAAAGTGACAAAAAAACAGGTATGAATGGGGAAAAAATGGTGAAAATGGGGAAAAAAATAAAAAAAAAACAAGAAAAAACGGAGGAAAAATGGGGAAAAATGAAAAAACCCGTAGGAAAAACAGAGAAAAATGGGAGAAAATGGGGAGAAAATGGGGAAAAACAACAGAAACCCGAAGAAAAACGGAGAAAAAATGGGGAAAAATGGGAAAAAATGACAAAAAATGAGAGATGAATGGGGGAAAAATGAGGGAAATGGGGAAAAAATTAAAAAATCCAAGAAAAAAACGGAGGAAAAATCGGGAAAAATGAAAATAACCTGAGGAAAAACGGAGAAAAATGGGGGGAAAATGGGGAAAAATGAGGAGAAAATGGGGGAAAAACAAAAGAAACCCAAGAAAAACAGAGACAAAAATGAGGAAAAAATGGGAAAAATGACAAAAAAATGAGAGATGAATGGGGAAAACGGGGAAATGGGGAAAAAATGAAGAAAAACCGAGGAAAAACAGAGAAAAAATGGGGAAAATGGGGAAATGGGAAAAATAAAAAAAAACCCGAAGAAAAAACGGGAGGAAAATTGGGGGAAAATAGGGAAAACCCAAGAAAAAATGCGGAGAAAAAAATGGGGGGAAAATGGAGAAAAATGGGGGAAAAAGAGGGAAAAATGGAAGAAAATGTAGAAAAATGGGAGAAAATAGGGAAGGAATGGGGAAAAGTGCTGGAAAAATGGGGGAAATGGGAAAAAATGGAGAAAAATGGGGAAAAAGTTAGAAAATGGGGTGAAAATGAGGGGAAAGCAGGGAGTTTGGGAGGGGAAGCTCCAAATTTGGGTCACCCCAAACTCGGGTCCCTCCTTGTCCTTGCCCTCAGCTGCCGCTCTCCTGCACGGCTGGGGAGAGAGAAATAGGTAAATCATAAAAATGAGGAAAATGGGGAAAAAGAAAAGAAACCCGAGGAAAAACGGAGAAAAAATGGGGAAAAATGGGGGAAAAGTGGTGGAAAAATGGGGAAAATGAAAAAATACCTGAGGAAAATGGAGAAAAATGGGGAAAAGAATGAGGGATGAATGGGGAAAATAGGGAAATGGGGAAAAAAATAAAAACCGAAGAAAACGGAGAAAAATGGGGAAAAACGGAGAAAAATGAAAACAAACCCGAGGAAAAACGGAGAAAAATGGGAGAAAAATGGGAAAAAATTACAAAAAAAGAGGTATGAATGGGGAAAAAAGTGAAAAATGGGGAAAAAATGAAAAACCTCAAGAAAAACGGAGGAAAAATCGGGGGAAAAATGAAAAAACCCGAGGAAAACAGAGAAAAAATGGGGGAAAATGGAGAAAAATAAAAAAAAAAAAGAGGGAAAAATGGAGGAAAATGGGGAAAAATGGAGAAAAAATGGAGAAAAGATGGGGAAAAAAGTTAGAAAAATGGGGTGAAAATGAGGGGAAAGTATGGGGGAGTTTGGGTGGGAAGCCCCAAATTTGGGGTCACCCCAAACTCGGGTCCCTCCTTGTCCTTGCCTCGCTGCCGCTCTCCTGCAACGGCTGGGGGAGAGAGAAATGGGGAAATCATAAAAATGAGGAAAAATGGGGAAAAAAAGAAAAAACCCGAGGAAAAACGGAGAAAAAATGGGGAAAAAATGGGGAAAAACGGAGAAAATGAAAAAAACCGAGGAAAAACGGACAAAAATGGGGAAAAATGGAGGAAAAATGGGAAAAATGAAAAAAAAACCGAGGAAAACGGAGGAAAAATGGGGAAAAAAACGGAGAAAAAAATGAAAAAAAACGAGGAAAAACGGAGAAAAAATGGGGAAAACGGAGAAAAATGAAAAAAAACCTGAGGAAAACGGAGAAAAAATGGGGGAAAAATGGAGAAAAATGAAAAAAACGAGGAAAACGGAGAAAAAATGGGGAAAAAATGGGGGAAATGGGGAAAAATAAAAAACCGAGGAAAAACGGAGAAAAATGGGGAAAAATGGAGGAAAAATGGGGAAAAATAAAAAAAAAAGAGAGATGAATGGGGAAAAATGGGGAAATGGGGAAAAATAAAAAAACGAAGAAAAACGGAGGAAAATTGGGGAAAAAATGGGAAAAAAATGACAAAAAAATGAGAGATGAATGGGGAAAAAACGGGGGAAATGGGGAAAAAAATAAAGAAAAAAACCGAGGAAAAACGGAGGAAAAATGGGGAAAAAATTAAAAAAACCCGAGGAAAAACGGAGAAAAAATGGGGGAAAAATGGAGAAAAAATGAAAAGAAAAAGAGGGAAAATGGAGGAAAAATGGGGGAAAAATGGAGAAAAATGGAGAAAAGATGGGGAAAAAAAGTTAGAAAAATGGGGTGAAAATGAGGGGAAAGCAGGGGAGTTTGGGAGGGGAAGCCCCAAATTTGGGGTCACCCCAAACTCGGGGTCCCCTCCTTGTCCTTGCCCCGCTGCCGCTCCTCCTGCACGGCTGGGGAGAGAGAAATGGGGAAATCATAAAAATGAGGAAAAATGGGGAAAAAAGAAAAAAAAACCCGAGGAAAAACGGAGAAAAAATGGGGGAAAAAATGGGAAAAACGGAGAAAAATGAAAAAAACCGAGGAAAACGGACAAAAAATGGGGGAAAATGGAGGAAAAATGGGGAAAAATGAAAAAAAACCGAGGAAAAACGGAGGAAAAATGGGGAAAAAACGGAGAAAAAATGAAAAAAAAAACGAGGAAAAACGGAGAAAAATGGGGAAAAAACGGAGAAAAAATGAAAAAAACCCGAGGAAAAACGGAGAAAAAATGGGGGAAAATGGAGAAAATGAAAAAAAACGAGGAAAACGGAGAAAAAATGGGGAAAAAATGGGGGAAATGGGGAAAAAATAAAAAACCGAGGAAAACGGAGAAAAATGGGGAAAAATGGAGGAAAAAATGGGGAAAAATTAAAAAAAAAGAGAGATGAATGGGGAAAAAATGGGGAAATGGGGAAAAATAAAAAACGAAGAAAACGGAGGAAAATTGGGGAAAAATGGGAAAAAATGACAAAAAAATGAGAGATGAATGGGGAAAAACGGGGAAATGGGGAAAAAATAAAGAAAAACCGAGGAAAAACGGAGGAAAAATGGGGAAAAATTAAAAAAAACCCGAGGAAAACGGAGAAAAAATGGGGGAAAATGGAGAAAAATGAAAAGAAAAAAGAGGGAAAATGGAGGAAAAATGTAGAAAAATGGGAGAAAAATAGGGATGGAATGGGGGAAAAGTGCTGGAAAAATAGGGGAAAAATGGAGAAAAAATGGGGAAAAAATGAAAAAAAAACGAGGAAAAACGGAGAAAAAATGGGGGGAAAATGGAGAAAAAATGAAAAGAAAAAGAGGAAAAACGGGGAAAAAATGGGAGAAAAAAAGGGAAGGAATGGGGAAAAAGTGCTGGAAAATGGGGAAAAAATGAAAAAACCCGAGGAAAAACGGAGGAAAAATGGGGAAAAATGGGGAAAAAGTGGGAAAAACTCGAGAAAAAAACGGAGAAAAAATGGGGGAAAATGGGGAAAAATGGGAAAAAACCCGAGAAAAACGGAGAAAAATGGGGGAAAATGAAAAAAAGTGGTGGAAAAATGGAGAAAAACCCGAGGAAAAATGGGAGAAAAAATTGGGGAAAACTGGGGAAAAGGAAAAAAAGAGAGGGAAAATGGAGAAAAATGGGGAAAATGGAGAAAAATGGGGAAAAATGAAAAAACCGAGGAAAAACGAAGGAAAAATGGGGAAAAACGGAGAAAAAATGAAAAAAAAAAACGAGGAAAAACGAAGAAAAAATGGGGGAAAATGGAGGAAAAATGGGAAAAATTACAAAAAAAAGAGAGATGAATGGGGAAAAATGGGGAAATGGGGAAAAATGAAGAAAAACCGAGGAAAACGGAGAAAAATGGGGAAAATGGAGAAATGGGGAAAAATAAAAAACCCAAGAAAACGGAGGAAAATTGGGGGAAAATAGGGAAAACCCAAGAAAAAACGGAGAAAAAATGGGGGAAAATGGAGAAAAATGGGGGAAAAAAGAGGGAAAATGGAGGAAAAATGTAGAAAAATGGGAGAAAAATAGGGAAGGAATGGGGGAAAAGTGCTGGAAAAATAGGAGAAAAATGGAGAAAAATGGGGAAAAATGAAAAAAACGAGGAAAACGGAGAAAAATGGGGGAAAATGGAGAAAAATGAAAAGAAAAAGAGGAAAACGGGAAAAAATGGGAGAAAAAAGGGAAGGAATGGGGAAAAGTGGTGGAAAATGGAGGAAAAATGGGGGAAAATGGGGAAAAAATGGGGAAAAACCCGAGGAAAAATGGGGAAAAATTGGGAAAACTGGGGAAAAGGAAAAAATAGAGGGAAAATGGAGGAAAAATGGGAAAAATTGGAAAAAAATGACAAAAAAAAGAGGTATGAATGGGGAAAAATGGGGGAAAATGGGGAAAAAAATAAAAACCCAAGAAAAAATGGAGGAAAAATGGAGGAAAAAATGAAAAAAAACCCGAGAAAAAACAGAGAAAAAATGGGGGAAAAATGGGGAAAAAATGGGGGAAAAACAACAGAAACCCGAAGAAATAGGGAGAAAAAAATGGGGAAAAAATGGGAAAAAAATGGGAAAAAAATGACAAAAAAATGAGAGATGAATGGGGGAAAATAGGGAAATGGGAAAAAAATGAAGAAAAACGGAGGAAAAATGGGGGAAAATGGAGAAAAATGGGAGAAAAATAGGGAAGGAATGGGGAAAACGTGCTGGAAAAATGGGGAAAATGGGGAAAAATGGGGAAAAATGGGGAAAAAAAGTGAAAAATGGGGAAAAAAATGACAAAAAATGACGGATGAATGGGGAAAAAATGAGGGAAAATGGGGGAAAAAATTAAAAAGAAACCGAGGAAAAACGGAGAAAAAATGAGGAAAAAAATGAAAAAAAAACCCGAAGAAAAACGGAGAAAAAATGGTGTAAAAAGGGCAAAAATTGGGCAAAAAATGGGGAAAAAATGAGAAAAAATGGGAAAAAATGAGGAAAAAATTGGGGGGGAAAGGGTGAAAAATGGGATTTTTTGCTAATTTTTCCCTTTTTCCTCGTTTTTGCTCCCAGTCCCTCCCAGTCCCTCCCAGTCCCTCCCAGTATCCCCAAATCCCCATTTCCTCCTTATCTCCGCCCCCAAAAATCCGATTTTCCTTTTTTTTCCCTATTTTCTCCCCGTTTTTTCACTCCCAGTCCCTCCTAGTCCCTCCCAGTCCCTCCCAGTTCCATCCCAGTTTGCCCCAGTTCCTTCCCAGTCCCTCCCAGTCCATCCCAGTTCCTTCCCAGTCCCTCCCAGCATCCCCAAATCCCCATTTCCTCCTTATTTCCCCCCAAAAACCCGATTTCCCCATTTTTTCTCCGATTTTCTATTTTTTCTCCGATTTTCCCCCCGTTTTTTCCCTCCCAGTCCCTCCCAGTCCCTCCCAGTATCCCCAAATCCCCATTTCACACCATTTCCTCCTTATTTCCGCCCCAAATATCAGATTTTCCCCATTTTTTTCCTATTTTCCCCATTTTTTTTCCAGTTTTCACCCTGCTTTAACTCTCCCAGTCTGTCCCAGTTTATCCCAGTCCATCCCAGTATGCCCAAATCCCCATTTCCTCCTTATTTCCCCCCCAAAAATCACATTTTCCCCATTTTTTCTCCGATTTTCCCATTTTTCGCCGATTTCCCCGTTTTTTCTCCGATTTTCTCCCGTTTTTTCCCTCCCAGTCCCTCCCAGTCACTCCCAGTCCATCCCAGTATCTCCAAATCCCCATTTCCTCCTTATTTCCCCCCCCAAAAATCACGTTTTCCTCATTTTTTTCTCAGATTTTCCCCATTTTTTCCTCCCGATTTCCCCCATTTTTTCTCCCAATTTTCTCCCCGTTTTTTCTCTCCCAGTCCCTCCCAGTCCCTCCCAGTCCCTTCCCAGTCACTCCCAGTCCATCCCAGTATCCCCAAATCCCCATTTCCACCATTTCCTCCTTATTTCTGCTCCAAAAACCCGATTTTCCCTGTTTTGTTTCAGATTTTCTCCCTGTTTTTTCGCTCACAGTCCCTCCCAGTTCCTTCCCAGTCCATCCCAGTATCTCCAAATCCCCATTTCCTCTTTATTTCCCCCCAAAAACCCGATTTGTCCCCATTTTTTCTCAGATTTTCCCCATTTTTCACCGATTTCCCCGTTTTTCTCCGATTTTCCCCCGTTTTTTCCCTCCCAGTCCCTCCCAGTCCCTCCCAGTTCCCTCCCAGTTCCTTCCCAGTCCCTCCCAGTATCTCCAAATCCCCATTTCCTCCTTATTTCCCCCAAAAATCAGATTTTCTCCCCGTTTTTCCCCATTTTTTCTCCGATTTCCCCATTTTTTCACCGATTTCCCCGTTTTTCACCGATTTTCCCCCGTTTTTTCCCTCCCAGTCCCTCCCAGTCCTTCCCAGTCCATCCCAGTATCTCCAAATCCCCTTTCCTCCTTATTTCCCCCCAAAAATCAGATTTTCTCCCCGTTTTTCCCCATTTTTTGCCCATTTTCCCGTTTTTTCCCGATTTTTCCCATTTTTCTCCAATTTTCCCCATTTTTTCTCCCGATTTCCCCCATTTTTTCACCCCGATTTTCCCCCCGTTTTTTCCCTCCCAGTCCATCCCAGTCCCTCCCAGTATCTCCAAATCCCCATTTCCTCTTTATTTCCCCCCCAAAAACCCGATTTGTCCCCATTTTTCTCCGATTTTCCCCATTTTTTCTCCGATTTTCCCCATTTTTTCACCGATTTCCCCCGTTTTTTCTCCGATTCTCCCCCGTTTTTTCCCTCCCAGTCCCTCCCAGTCCCTCCCAGTTCCCTCCCAGTTCCTTCCCAGTCACTCCCAGTCCATCCCAGTATCTCCAAATCCCCATTTCCTCCTTATTTCCCCCCAAAAATCAATTTTCCCCATTTTTTGCCCATTTTCCCCATTTTTTCTCTGACTTCCCATTTTTTCACCGATTCCCCCGTTTTTTCTCCGATTTTCTCCCCGTTTTTTCCCTCCCAGTCCCTCCCAGTATCTCCAAATCCCCATTTCCTCTTTATTTCCCCCACAAAACCCGATTTCCCCATTTTTTCTCCGATTTTCCCCATTTTTCTCCGATTTTCCCCCGTTTTTTCTCCGATTTTCCCCATTTTTTCTCCGATTTCCCCATTTTTTCACCGATTTTCCCCGTTTTTTTCTCCGATTTTCCCCCATTTTTTCCCTCCCAGTCCCTCCCAGTATCTCCAAATCCCCATTTCCTCTTTATTTCCCCCCAAAACCCGATTTGTCCCCATTTTTTCTCCGATTTTCCCCATTTTTTCTCCGATTTCCCCATTTTTTCACCGATTTCCCCGTTTTTCACCGATTTCCCCCATTTTTTCTCCGAGTTCTCCCCCCGTTTTTTCCCTCCCAGTCCCTCCCAGTCCCTCCCAGTTGCCCCCAGGCTGACCCTCTCTCTTCATGCCCGTGGCCAGGCACTTCTGGTAGCGGCAGTACTGGCAGCGGTTGCGCTGCCGCTTGTCCACCACGCACTCGCGGTTGTCGCGGCAGGTGTAGGTCAGGTCCTTGCGGATGGTGCGCTTGAAGAAGCCCTTGCAGCCCTCGCAGCTCGACACCCCGTAGTGCTTGCCTGGAAAAGGAAAACTGGGGTGAAATCACAAAAAAAATTTGGGGTGAAAAGGGGAAAAATCGGGGAAAAAATCGGCAAAAAAATGGGCGCGAAAATGGGAAAAATCTGCAAAAAAATCGACTCAGAATTGATAAATATCGACCCAAAATTGACCCAGAATTGTAGCTCGACACCCCGTAGTGCTTGCCTGGAAAAGGGAAATTTGGGGTGAAATCACAAAAAAAATTTGGGGTGAAAAGGGGAAAAAACGGGGAAAAAATCGGCAAAAAAATCGGGAAAATTGGTGAAAAAATTGACGCAGAATTGAGAAAAATCGACCCAAAATTGAGAAAAATTGACCCAAAATTAACCCAGAATTGCAGCTGGACACCCTGTAGTGCTTGCCTGGAAAAGGGAAATTTGGGGTGAAATCACAAAAAAAAATTTGGGGTGAAAAGGGAAAAATCGGCAAAAAAATCGGAAAAATCAGAGCGAAAATCGACCCAGAATTAACCCAAAATTGCAGCTGGACACCCCGTAGTGCTTGCCTGGAAAAGGGGATTTGGGGTGAAATCACAAAAAAATTTGGGGTGAAAAGGGGAAAAATCGGGGAAAAATCGGCGCTAAAATCGAAAAATCAGAGCGAAAATCGATCCAGAATTGATAAAAATTGACCCAAAATCGACCCAAAACTGACCCAAAATTGCAGATGAACACCCTGTAGTGCTTGCCTAGAAAAGGGGAATTTGGGGTGAAATGACAAAAAAAAATTTGGGGTGAAAAGGGGAAAAATCGGGGAAAAAATCGGCAAAACAATCGGCAAAAAAATGGGAAAATCGGCAAGAAAATCGGAAAAATCGGAGCGAAAATCGAACCAGAATTGTGAAAAATTGACCCAAAATTGACCCAGAATTGCAGCTGGACACCCCGTAGTGCTTGCCTGGAAAAGGGAAATTTGGGGTGAAATCACAAAAAAAATTTGGGGTGAAAAGCGGAAAAAACAGGGAAAAAATCGGCAAAAGAATCGACGCGAAAATGGGAAAAATCGGTAAAAAATCTGAAAAATCAGCGCAAAAATTGACCCAAAATTGAGAAAAATCGACCCAAAATTGACCCAGAATTGCAGCTGGACACCCCGTAGTGCTTGCCTGGAAAAGGGGAATTTGGGGTGAAATCACAAAAAAAATTTGGGATGGAAAGGGGAAAAATTGGGGAAAAAATCGGCAAAAAAAATCGGAAAAATCGGAGCAAAAATAGACCCAGAATTGATAAAAATTGACCCAAAATCGACCCAAAACTGACCCAAAATTGCAGATGAACACCCTGTAGTCCTTGCCTGGAAAAGGGAAACTGGGGTGAAATCACAAAAAAAATTTGGGGTGAAAAGGGGAAAAATCGGGAAAAATCGGCAAAAAAATCGGGCGCTGAAAATCGGAGCTTAACATCAATCCAGAATTGATAGAAATTGACCCAAAATCGACCCAAAACTGACCCAAAATTGCAGATGAACACCCTGTAGTGCTTGCCTAGAAAAGGGGAATTTGGGGTGAAATCACAAAAAAAATTTGGGGTGAAAAGGGGAAAATCGGGAAAAAATCGGCAAAAAAAACAGAAAAATCGGAGCTTAAAATCGACCCGGGATTGATAAAAATTGACCCAGAATTGAGAAAAATTGATCCAGAATTGTAGCTCGACACCCTGTAGGGCTTGCCTGGAAAAGGGGAATTTGGGGTGAAATCACAAAAAAAATTTGGGGTGAAAAGGGGAAAAATCGGGGAAAAAATCGGCAAAAAAATCGGGCGCGAAAATTGGAGCCGTAACATCAATCCAGAATTGATAGAAATTGACCCAAAATCGACCCAAAACTGACCCAAAATTGCAGATGAACACCCTGTAGTGCTTGCCTAGAAAAGGGGAATTTGGGGTGAAATGACAAAAAAAAATTTGGGGTGAAAAGGGGAAAAATCTGGAAAAAAATCGGGCGCTTAAAATGGGAAAATCGGGAAAAAAATCGAAAAAATCTGAGAAAAAATCGACCCAGAAGTGACAAAAATTGACCCAAAATTGACCCAGAATTGCAGCTCGACACCCCGTAGTGCTTGCCTGGAAAAGGGAATTTGGGGTGAAATCACAAAAAAAATTTGGGGTGAAAGGGGGAAAAATCTGGAAAAAATCGGCGCGAAAATGGGAAAAATCGGTGAAAAATCGAGCAAAAAATTGACCCAAAATTGAGAAAAATTGACCCAAAATTGACCCAGAATTGCAGCTGGACACCCCGTAGTGCTTGCCTGGAAAAGGGGATTTGGGTTGAAATCACAAAAAAAATTTGGGGTGAAAAGGGGAAAAATCGGGGAAAAAAATTGGCGCGAAAATGGGAAAAATCAGTGAAAAAATCGACCCAGAATTGATAAAAATTGACCCAAAATTTCCTAAAATTGCAAAAAATTCACCCAAAATTGATCCAGAATTGACCCAAAATCCACCTGAAAAACTCCTGAAACTGGAAATCCTGCAATTGGGAATTCTGAGAAAATTTGGGAAAAATTATAAAAATGGGGCAAAATAAAAAAATTGGAGCAAAAATCGACCCAGAATTGAGAAAAATCCGCACAAACCTCAAAAATGTTTTTTGTCCAAAATCTCCCATTTTTCCCCAAGAATTCCCATTTTTCCCTCCAAATTCCCCATTTTTTACCCAAAAATTCCCATTTTTTACCCAAAAATCACACAAAAATCCCCTTTTTTCCAAAAAATCCACAAAAATTCCCATTTTTTGCCCAAATATCTCATTTTTACCCAAAAATCCCCATTTTTTTGCCCAAAATTCCAATTTTTTCCCCAAAATCCCCATTTTTTGCCCCAAAATTCTGGTTTTTTTCTCCAAAGTACCCATTTTCCCCTCCAAATTCCCCATTTTTTTCCCCAAAGTTCCCATTTTTTTCCCAAAAATCACCCAAAAATCCCCATTTTTTGCCCAAAATCCCCATTTTTTGCCCAAAATTCACCATTTTTTTTTCCCAAATCCCATTTTTTGCCCAAAATCCCTGTTTTTCGCCCCATTTTGCTCACCTGAGGACCTGTCCCCACAGATGGCTCAGCCTCTTCCCAGGGACCCCAAAATCCCCATTTTTCCCCCAAAAATTCCCATTTTTTACCAAAAAATCCCCATTTTTTGCCCAAAATTCACCATTTTTTTTCCCCAAATCCCATTTTTTGCCCAAAATCCCCTTTTTTCACCCCATTTTTTGCTCACCTGAGGACCTGTCCCCACAGATGGCTGAGCCTCTTCCCAGGAACCCCAAACCTCCATTTTTTTACCCAAAATTCCCATTTTTTTCCCAAAAATCCCCAAAATTTCCATTTTTTATCCCAAAATCCCCATTTTTTACTCCCAAAATTCTCTTTTTTCTCCAAATTCCCATTTTTCCCCCAAAATTCCCATTTTCCCTCCCAAATCTCCATTTTTTACCCAAAAATTCCCATTTCTTTTTCCAAAATCACCAAAAATCCCCATTTTTTATTGAAAAATCCCCATTTTTTGCCCAAAATTCACCATTTTTTTCCCAAACTCCCATTTTTTGCCCAAAATCCCTGCTTTTTTCACCCCCATTTTTTGCTCACCTGAGGACCTGTCCCCACAGATGGCTCAGCCTCTTCCCAGGAACCCCAAAATCCCCATTTTTTACCCCAAAATCCCCATTTTTCTCTCCAAAATTCACCATTTTTTTCCCAACTCCCATTTTTTGCCCAAAATCCCCGTTTTTGCCCCATTTTGCTCACCTGAGGACCTGTCCCCACAGATGGCTCAGCCTCTTCCCAGAGACCCCAAAATCCCCATTTTTTCCAAAAATCACCCAAAAATCCCCATTTTTGCCCAAAATTCACCACTTTTTTCCCAACTCCCATTTTTTGCCCAAAATCCCTGCTTTTCACCCCATTTTTGCTCACCTGAGGACCTGTCCCCACAGATGGCTCAGCCTCCTCCCAGGGACCCCAAAATCCCCATTTTTCCCCAAAATTCCCATTTTTTACCAAAAATCCCCATTTTTACCCAAAATTCACCATTTTTTTTTCCCAACTCCCATTTTTTGCCCAAAATCCCCGTTTTTCACCCCAGTTTTTGCTCACCTGAGGACCTGTCCCCACAGATGGCTCAGCCTCTTGACAGGGACCCCAAACCTCCATTTTTCCCCCCAAACCTCCATTTTTTACCCCAAAATCCCCATTTTTGCCCCAAAATTCACCATTTTTTTTCCCCCAACTCCCATTTTTTGCCCAAAATCCCCGTTTTTCGCCCCCATTTTGCTCACCTGAGGACCTGTCCCCACAAATGGCACACAGCCTCTTGCCAGCCCCGGGGGGGGGTCCCCGAATTCCCAGCGGGGGCTTCACGTCCTCGGGGGGGGGGAGGGGCCCCGCGGGGCTCACCTGGCCAGGAAAGGGTTAAACACGTCAGGGGAAAAAAGAAAAAATTTTTTTTATTTTTATTTTCCCCCAAACCTCCATTTTTTTATTTTTCCCAAACTCCCATTTTTTTATTTTTGACAAAATCCTCATTTTTTCCCAAAATCCCCATTTTTTTGTGCTTTTTTCCCCAAATTTTTTTTATTTTCCCCAAAATCCCATTTTTTTCCCCCAAAATCCCATTTTTTTCCCCCAAAATTCCCATTTTTTCTGCTTTTCCCCAAATTTTTCTGTTTTCCCGAATTTTTTATTTTTCTCCCCAAAATCCCATTTTTTCTCAAAATCCCCATTTTTGTGCTTTTTCCCCCAATTTTTTATTTTTCCCCCCAAAATCCCATTTTTTCCCAAAAATCCCCATTTTTTCTGCTTTTTCCCCAAATTTTTTCTGCTTTTTTCCCCAAATTTCTTTTTTATTTTCCCCCCAAAAATCCCATTTTTTCCCCAAATTTCACATTTTTGTGCTTTTTTCCCCAAATTTTTTCCACGAATCCCCTGTTTTTTATTATCCCCAAACCCCTTTTTTTAAAATATTTTCCCCAAAATTCCCATTTTTTGTGGTTTTTTTCCCCAAATTTTTTCCCCAAACCCCCATATTTTATTTTCCCCAAATTCTCCATTTTTTGTGCTTTTTCCCCAAATTTTTTTTATTTTCCCCCAAAATCCCATTTTCCCCCAAAATTCCCATTTTTTGTGTTTTTCCCCAAATTTTTTTATATTTTTCCTCCAAAATCCCATTTTTTCCCCAAAATCCCCATTTTTTGTGCTTTTTTCTCCAAACTTTTTCTGCTTTTTTTCCCCAATTTTTTTATATTTTCCCCAAACTCCCATTTTTAATTTTTTCCCCAAATCCCCATTTTTTCTGCTTTTTTCCCCATTTTTTGTATTTTTCCCTCAAAAATCCCTTTTTTCCCTTAAATTCCCATTTTCTGTGCTTTTTTCCCCAAAATTTTTTTATATTTCCCCCAAAAATCCCATTTTTTTCCCCAAAATCCCCTTTTTTCTGCTTTTTCCCCAATTTTTTTATTTTTCCCCCAAACCCCTCATTTTTTTCCCCAAACCCCGTTTTTCTCCCCCAAAATCCCATTTTTTTCCCAAAATCCCCATTTTTTTCCTCCTTTTTTCCCCAATTATTTTTATATTTCCCACCAAAATCCCATTTTTTTCCCAAAATCCCCATTTTTTGTGCTTCTTTCCCCAAATTTTTTGCTTTTTCCCCAAACCCCCATTTTTTAATTTTCCCCAAATCCCCATTTTTTCTGCTTTTTTTCCCCAAATTTTTCGTTCTTTTTTTCCCAAATTTTTTCGGCTTTTTCCCCCAAATTTTTGTTCTTTTTTCCCCAATTTTTTTATTTTTCCCAAAATTTTTTTATTTTTCCCCCAAAAATCCCATTTTTTCCCCAAAATCTCCATTTTTTGTGCTTTTTCCCCAAATTTTTTCTGCTTTTTTCCCCAACTTTTTTTATATTTTTCCCCAAAATCCCATTTTTTCCCCAAAATCCCATTTTTGGTCCTTTTTCCCTCAAATTTTTTTATTTTTCCCCCAAAAATCCCATTTTTTTCCCCAAAATCCCCATTTTTGTGCTTTTTCCCCAAATTTTTTTCCCCCAAATGCCCATTTTTTCCCCAAAATCCCCATTTTTTGTGCTTTTTCCCCAAATTTTTGCATTTTCCCAAATCCCCATTTTTAAAATTTTCCCCAATTCCCCAAATTTTGTCCTTTTTTACCCGTTTTTTCTGCTTTTTCCCCAAATTTTTTCTGCTTTTTTCCCCAATTTTTTTCTGATTTTTTTTCCCAATTTTTTTTATTTTTCCCCCCAAAAATCCCATTGTTTCTGCTTTTTTCCCCAAACTTTTTCTGCTTTTTCCCTGAACTTTTTATTTATTTTTCCCCCAAAGCCCCATTTTTTATTTTCCCATAATCCCCTTTTTCTGATTTTCCCCAATTTTTTATTTCCCCAAAAATCCCATTTTTCCCAAAATCCCCATTTTTTTATATTTTCCCCCAAAATCCCATTTTTTCCCCAAAACCCCTTTTTTTTATATTTTTTCCCCAAAATCCCATTTTTCCCAAAAATCCCCATTTTTTCTCCTTTTTTCCCAATTTTTTATATTTCCCAAAATCCCATTTTTCCCCAAAATCCCCATTTTTTCTGCTTTTTTCCCCAAATTTTTTTCCCCTCAAAATGCCTTTTTATTTTCCCCAAATCCCCATTTTTAAATACTTTTTCCCCAAAATCCCCATTTTTGTGCTTTTTTCCCCAAATTTTTCTGCTTTTTCCCCCAATTTTTTTATTTCCCCAAAAAATCCCATTTTTCCCCAAAATCCCCATTTTTTCTGCTTTTTCTCCAAACTTTTTGTCCTTTTGCCCCAAATTTTTGTATTTTTCCCCAAAATCCCATTTTTTCTCCAAAATCCCCATTTTTGTGCTTTTCCCCAATTTTTTTTTTTCCCCCTCAAAAATCCCATTTTCCCCCAAAATCCCCATTTTTTCTGCTTTTTTCCCCAAATTTTTTCTGCTTTTTTCCCAAATTTTTTCTGCTTTTTCCCCAAAATTTTTTGTTCTTTTTTCCCCAATTTTTTTATTTTTCCCCAATTTTTTTATATTTTTCCCAAAATCCCCATTTTTGTGCTTTTTCCCAATTTTTTTTATTTCTTCCCCAAAAATCCCATTTTTTCCCCAAAATCCCCATTTTTTGTGTTTTTCCCAAATTTTTTCCCCAAACCCCAATTTTAAAATATTTTTCCCAAAATTCCCATTTTTCTGCTTTTTCCCCCAATTTTTTCTGCTTTTTACCCCAAATTTTTTCTGCTTTTTTTACCCCAAATTTTTTCTACTTTTACCCCCAAATTTTTTTATGTTTCCCAAAGAAAACCCATTTTTTCCCCAAAATCCCCATTTTTTGTGCTTTTTCCCCAAATTTTTCTACTTTTACTCCCCAAATTTTTTTATGTTTCCCCCAAAAAAACCCCATTTTTTTCCCCCAAAATCCCCATTTTTGTGTTTTTTCCCTAAATTTTTTGTTCTTTTTCCCCAATTTTTTTTATTTTTCCCCAATTTTTTTTTATATTTCCCCCCAAAAATTGCATTTTTTCCCTAAAATCCCTATTTTTTAATATTTTTTCCCCAAAATCCCATTTTTTCCCCAAAATCCCCATTTTTTCTGCTTTTTCTCCAAACTTTTTGTGCTTTTCCCCCAAATTTTTTATGTTTTTCCCCAAAAATCCCATTTTTTTCCCCAAAATCCCTTTTTTTATATTTTTCCCCCAAAAATCCCATTTTTTCCCCAAAATCCCCATTTTTCTCCTTTTTTCCCCAATTTTTTTTATATTTCCCCCAAAATCCCATTTTTCCCCAAAATCCCCATTTTTTGTGCTTTTTTTCCCCAAATATTTTTCCCCTCAAAATGCCTTTTTATTTTCCCCAAATCCCCATTTTTAAATACTTTTCCCCAAAATCCCCATTTTTGTGCTTTTTTCCCCAAATTTTTTCTCCTTTTTCCCCCAATTTTTTTTATTTCCCCCCAAAAAATCCCATTTTTCCCCAAAATCCCCATTTTTTCTGCTTTTTTCTCCAAACTTTTGTGCTTTTTCCCCCAATTTTTTTATGTTTTTTCCCCAAAATCCCCATTTTTTAAAATATTTTTCCCCAAAAATCTCATTTTTTTTGCCCAAAATCCCCATTTTTTCTCCTTTTTTCCCCAATTTTTTTATATTTCCCCAAAATCCCATTTTCCCCCAAAATCCCCATTTTTTCTGTTTTTCCCCAAATTTTTTCCCCAAACCCCAATTTTTAAAATATTTTTCCCCAAAATTCCCATTTTTTCTGCTTTTTTACCCCAATTTTTTTCTTTTTTACCCCAAATTTTTTCTGCTTTTTTACCCCAAATTTTTTCTACTTTTACCCCCAAATTTTTTTTATGTTTCCCCCAAAAAACCCATTTTTTCCCCAAAATCCCCATTTTTTGTGCTTTTTCCCCTAAATTTTTTGTTCTTTTTTCCCCAATTTTTTTTTATTTTTCCCCAATTTTTTTTTATATTTCCCCCCAAAAATTGCATTTTTTCCCCAAAATCCCCATTTTTTAATATTTTTCCGCCCAAAATCCCATTTTTTTCCCCAAAATCCCCATTTTTCTGCTTTTTTCTCCAAACTTTTTGTGCTTTTTCCCCAAATTTTTATGTTTTTCCCCAAAAATCCCATTTTTTCCCCAAAATCCCCATTTTTGTCCTTTTTCCCCCAAATTTTTTTTATTTTCCCCCAAACCCCATTTTTTTCCCCAAACCCCATTTTTCCCCCAAAATCCCCATTTTTGTGCTTTTTCCCAAATTTTTGCATTTTCCACAAACCCCATTTTTGTTTTTTCCCCATTTTTTGTCCTTTTCTCCCCAATTTTTTTATTTTCCCCCCAAATCCCATTTTTCCCCCAAAATCCCCATTTTTGTGCTTTTTCTCCAAACTTTTTATCCTTTTTCCCCAAATTTTTTATTTTCCCCCAAAATCCCATTTTTCCGAAAAAATCCCATTTTTTCCCCAAAATCCCATTTTTCTGCTTTTTCTCCAAACTTTTAGTGCTTTTTCCCCAAATTTTTATGTTTTTCCCCAAAATCCCATTTTTTCCCCAAAATCCCATTTTTGGTCCTTTTTCCCAAATTTTTTATTTTTCCCCCAAAAATCCCATTTTTTCCCCAAAATCCCCATTTTTTATGCTTTTTCCCCAATTTTTTTATTTCCCCCAAAAATCCCATTTTTCCCCCAAAATCCCCATTTTTGTTTTTCCCAAATTTTTCTGCTTTTTCCCCAATTTTTTTTATTTTTCCCCAAACCCAATTTTATTATTTTCCCCAAACCCCCATTTTTTCTGCTTTTTTTCCCCAAAATTTTTTGTTCTTTTTCCCAATTTTTTTTATTTTTACCCAATTTTTAAAATATTTTTCCCCAAAATTCCCATTTTTTCTGTTTTTACCCCAAATTTTTCTGGTTTTACCCCCAAATTTTTTTTATTTCCCCAAAAATCCCATTTTTTCCCCAAAATCCCCATTTTTTTTATATTTTTCCCCCCAAAAATCCCATTTTTTTCCCCAAAATCCCCATTTTTTTATATTTGTCCCCCAAACCCCCATTTTTTCCCCAAAATCCCCATTTTTTTATATTTTTCCCCCAAAATCCCTTTTTTTTTCCCCAAAATCCCCATTTTTTTATATTTTTCCCCCAAAATCCCATTTTTTGCCCCCCCCGCTCACCTGGGGCCCGCCGAAGGCGCGTGGGTTCGGGGGCGTGGCCGGGGGCGGGGCGCTGATCACCGGAACGGCGCCCCCAAATTTTGGGGGGTGGGGAGGGGCGGGAGCCCATGGCGGGGGGGGAGGGGCGGGGGGGAGGGGAGGCGGCGCTCGAGCTGTCGGGGCTGCGGCAGTCTGGGGAGGGGGAGGAGAATTTGGGGGGCGGGACCCCCGAAAATCCCGTCAGGGGGCGTGGGGTGATTATCCAAAATTATCCCAAAAATTATCCCCAAATGGCCCAAAATTACCCCAAAATTATCCCAAAAATGGCCCAAAATTACCCCAAAATTACCTGAATTTACCCCAAAAATCATCCCAAAAATGGCCCAAAATAGCCTGAAATTACCCAAAATTACCCCAAAATTACCTGAAATTACCCCAAAATTACCTGAAATTATCCCAAAATTACCCCAAAATTATCCCAAAATTACCCCAAAAATGGCCCAAAATTACCCCAAAATTATCCCAAAAATGGCCCAAAATTAACCCAAAAATTACCTTAAATGACCCCCAAAAATTACCTGAAATTACCCCAAAATTATCCCAAAATGACCCCAAATAACCTGAAGTTACCCCAAAAATTATCCCAAAATGGCCCAAAATTACCCCAAGTTACCCCAAAAATTACCTGAAATTACCCCAAAAATGGCCCAAAATTACCCCAAAAAACCGCCCAAAATAACCTGAAATTAACCCAAAATTATCCCAAAAATGACCCAAAATAACCCGAAATTACCCCAAAAATTATCCTAAAATGACCCAAAATACACAAAAATTACCCCAAAAATTACCTGAAATTACTCCCAAAATGTTCAAAATTACCCGAGATTACCCCAAAAATGGCCAAAATAACCTCAAATTACCCCCCAAAATTATCCCAAAAAATGGCCCAAAATAACCTCAAATTACCCCAAAAAATTATCCCAAAAATGGCCCGAAATGGCCTGAAATTACCCCAAAAATTACCTGAAATTAACCCAAAAATCATCCCAAAAATGACCCAAAATAACCTGAAATTACCCCAAAATTATCCCAAAAATGGCCCAAAATTACCCCAAAAATTGTCCCAAAAATTACCCCAAAATGCAAAATACACAAAAATTACCCCAAAATTACCTGAAATTACCCCAAAAATGTTGCCAAAATTACCGAAATTACCCCAAAATGACCCAAAATAACCTGAAGTTACCCCAAAAATTGTCCCAAAAATGGCCAAAAATAACCTGAAGTTACCCCAAAAATTATCCCAAAATGGCCGAAAATGGCCCTAAAATACACAAAATTACCCCAAAATATTTAAAATGGCGAAGTGCCCAAAATTATCCCAAAATATTTAAAATGGCCCGAAATTAACCAAAAATGGCCCAAAATTACCTGAAGTACCCCAAAATTACCCCAAAATGGTTTAAAATGCACAAAATTACTAAATTACCCCAAAGAGTACCCCAAAACCAGCCAAAATTACCTGGAGGTGTCCCAAGAATTATCCCAAAATGAATTCCAAAATTAACCTAAAATTGTCCCAAAAATTACCCCAAAATAGCCCAAAATACACAAAAGTTACTCCTAAATTACCCCAAAATTGCCCCCAAAACCAGCCAAAATTACCTGAAATTACCCCAGAAATTACCCCCAGAAATTACCCCAAAATGGCCCAAAAAGGACCAAGAGCAGCCCAAATAACCTGAAATTACCCCAAAATTACATGAAATTACCCCAAAATTACCCCAAAAACGGCCCAAAATGTCCCAAAATTACCTGAAATTACCCCAAAACCAGCCCAAAATGCCCCAAAATTACCCGAAATTACCCCCAAAATGGCCCAAAATGACACAAAATTTAAATTAAAATGGCCCAAAATCCCTCAGGACTCCCCAAAGTCCCCTCAGCGCCCCAAAATCCCTCAGCACCCCCAAATCTTTTCAGCCTCCCCCCCAAATCCCCTCAGAACTCCCCAGATCTCATCAGGACCCCCAAAATCCCCTCAGGACCCTCAGTTCCCCCAAAATCTCCTCATGACCCCCAAATCCCCCTCAGGACTCCCCAAATCCTCACGAACCCTAAATCCTCTCATGAACCCCAAAATCCCCTCAGGACCCCAAATTCTCCCTCATAACCCCAAATTCTCCCTCAAATCCCCTCACGATTTCCAATCCCCTCAGGTTCCCCCAAAATCCCTCACGACCCCAAAATCTCCTCACGAACCCCAAAATCTCCTCAAGACCCCAAATTCTCCCTCAGAACCCCTCACGAAATCAAATTCCTCCTCAGGTTCCCCAAAATCCCCTCAGAACTCCTTCAGCCCCCCAAAATCCCCTCCACAACCCCCAATTCTCCCTCAAGTCTACTCAGGATCTCCAATTCCCTTCAGGTGGCCCCCAAATTCCCCTCAGAACCCTCGATTCTCCCTCAGGACCCCAAAATCCCCTCACGACCCCAAATTCTCCCTCAGGTTCCCCCAAAATCCCTTCAGGAACCCAAAATCTCCTCAGAACCCCAATTCTCCCTCAAATCCCTCACGAACCCAAATTCTCCCTCAGGACCTCAAAATCTGCCTCAGAATCCTTCAATTCCCCCAAAATCCCCTCAGAACTCCCCAATTCTCCCTCAAATCCCCTCACGATTCCAATCCCCCTCAGGTTTCCCCAAAATCCCCTCAGGACCCCAAATTCTCCCTCAAATCCCCTCAGGAACCCCTCAATTCTCCCTCAGGACCCCAAAATCCCTCATGAACCCCAAAATCCCCTCAGGACCCCAAATTCTCCCTCAAATCCCTCAGGAACCTCTCTCAATTCTCCCTCAGGTTCCCCAAAATCCCTCAGGACCCCAAAATCTCCCTCAGACCCCAAAATCCCCTCAGAATCCCTTCAGCTCCCCAAAATCCCCTCACAGACCCCAATTCCTCCTGCTCAGGTTCCCCAAAATCCCCTCAGGACCCCAAAATCTCCTCAGGACCCCAAATTCTCCCTCAAATCCCCTCACGACCCAAATTCCTCCTCATGTTCCCCCAAAATCCTCTCAGGACCCCCAAATTCTCCTCACAACCCCAAATTCTCCCTCAAATCCCTCACAATTTCCAATCCCTCCCTCAGCTTTCCCCAAAATCCCCTCAGGACCCCAATCCTCCCTCAAATCCCCTCACGAACCCCAATTCCTCCTCAGGTTCCCCAAAATCCCCTCAGGACCCCAAAATCTCCTCAGACCCCAAAATCCTCAGAATCCCTTCAGCCCCCCAAAATCCCTCCCACGAACCCCAATTCCCCCTCAGAACCCAAATTCTCCCTCCGGTTCCCAAAATCCCCTCAGAACTCCTTCAGCACCCCAAAATCCCCTCAGGACCCCAAATTCTCCCCAAATCCCCTCACGAACCCAATTCCTCCTGCTCAGGTTCCCAAAATCCCTCAGGACCCCAAAATCTCCCCAGACCCCCAAAATCCCCTCAGAATCCCTTCAGCTCCCCAAAATCCCCCTCACGAACCCCAATTCCTCCTGCTCAGGTTCCCCAAAATCACCTCAGGACCCCAAATTCTCCTCAGACCCCCAAAATCCCCTCAGGACCCTAAATTCTCCCTCAAATCCCCTCACAATTTCCAATCCCTCCTCAGCTTTCCCCAAAAATCCCTCAGGACCCCCCCAATCCTCCCTCAAATCCCTCACGAACTCCCAATTCCTCCTCCAGGTTCCCCAAAATCCCCTCAGGACCGAAAATCTCCTCAGGACCCCCAAATTCTCCCTCAAATCCCTCACGAACCCAAATTCTCCCTCAGGTTCCCCAAAATCCCTCAGGACTCCAAAATCTCCTCAGACCCCCCAAAATCCCCTCAGAATCCCTTCAGCTCCCAAAATCCCTCACGAACCCCAATTCCCCTCAGAACCCAAATTCTCCCTCATGTTCCCTCAAAATCCCTCAGATCTCCATCAGCACCCCAAAATCCCCTCCACGACCCCAAATTCTCCCCCAAATCCCCTCACGAACCCCAATTTCCTCTCAGGTTCCCCAAAATCCCCTCAGAACTCCTTCAGGCCCCCCAAAATCCCCTCACAACCCCCAATTCTCCCTCAAGTCTACTCAGGATCTCAATTCCCCTTCAGGTTCCCAAAATCCCCTCAGAACCTCTCAAATCTCTTCAGGTCCCCCAAATTCCCCTCAGAACCCCTTGATTCTCCCTCAGGACCCCAAAATCCCCTCACGAACCCAAATTCTCCCTCAGGTTCCCCCCAAAATCCCTTCAGGAACCCAAAATCTCCTCAGAACCCCAATTCTCCCTCAAATCCCCTCACGAACCCAAATTCTCCCTCAGGACCTCAAAATCCCTCAGAATCCTCAATTCCCCAAAATCCTCAGAACTCCCCAATTCTCCCTCAAATCCCCTCACGATTTCCAATCCCCTCAGGTTTCCCCAAAATCCCCTCAGGACCCCCAATGCTCCCTCAAATCCTCTCAGAACCCCTCAATTCTCCCTCAGGACCCCAAAATCCCTCATGAACCCCAAAATCCCCTCAGGACCCCCAATTCTCCCCCAAATCCCTCAGAACCCCCAATTCGCCCTCAACTCCCCTCACGATCCCCAATTCCGTCCCAGAACCCCCTCAGCGCCACCCCCCAAGCCGTTCCCCGCTCCCCCTCACCGCGGTCGCTGTCGCCCATCCGCGCGCTGCCGGGGGTCCTGGAGCTCCTCGGCGCCCCCAAATCCCGCCCTCTCCCCCGGGCCGCGCCCCCCCCACGGCCTCGGCCCCGCTCCGCCGCCGCCGGGCCCGCCGCCACCACAATGCACCGCGTTTCCGCCGGAAGTCGCCGCCGACGCCGCAACGAGCGCCGCTTCCGCCCGCAGTTCTGCCAGTTCCGCCTGCTGATTGGCTGGCGCCGCCTCTCCAAGTCTCGCGAGAGCAGCCATCTTGGTTGAGGGCAAACCCGCCGCGTTTCCCGTTATCCGCGGCAAGTCTCGCGAGAGCAGCAGCGCCGCCATCTTGGCTGAGGGCAAACCCGCCGCCTTTCCCGTTATCCGCGGCAAGTCTCGCGAGAGCAGCCGCGCCGCCATCTTGGCTGAGGGCAAACCCGCCGCCTTTCCCGTTATCCGCGGCAAGTCTCGCGAGAGCAGCCGCGCCGCCATCTTGGTTGAGGGCACGTCCGCCAGTTTCTTAAATCCTCCCTGTCGCCTCCTAAATCCAGTGGAAATCCATCTGAAAAGGCCAGGACTGAGCCCAAATTCACCTTAAAGCTCCGATCCTGCCGGAAAACCCCGAATGCGGCCGAAAAGCCCCGAATGCGGCCTGAAATCCCCTCACGGACTCGGCCTGAACGCATCCAGAGCTCTCACCAAATCTCGCGCGAGAGCGAGGCTGCGAAGCCTCGCCGCCATCTTTGTTAAGGGCGCTTCCGCCCCTTTCCTCAGGGCCCTCCTTCCCCCAGCCGCGGCAAAAAAGCTTCAAATCCAGATCAGGGCGTCTAAATTTTCCGAAAAAGTCCCAAATTCGCCCTAAAATCCACAAATTCCGCCTCAAACGCCGCAGCAGCCTCAGGCCCACCCCGCCCTTCGCTCTGGCACCAAATCTCGCGAGAACTCAACTGCTGCTTCGCCGCCATCTTTGTTACGGGAACTTCCGGTTGTTGGGAATTGCGGCCGGGCAGATTTTTTTAGGATTTGATATCATTTAATATCAAATGTCATCTCATAAATTATTATATTAAATTGTTTTTCGCAAATATTAAAGCGATTGTTGCATTTAGAACGGTGAAAAAAAAAATGGCTGCACCACGTATGGTAAACACAAAAATAAATCTCATTTTTGAGGTGGTTTTAGGAATTTAATGGGAATTTTTTGGGGGGTTTTGGGTGGTTTTATGGAATTTATGGAGTTTTTTGGGATTTTTGGGTTTTAAGAATTTTTGGGGATCCCCAAAATTTTGGGGTGTTTAGGACAACCCAAAACCATGAGATATAAAAAAAAAAAAAAAATCTCTTTTTTTGTGTGGTTTTATGGAATTTAATGTGTATTTTTTGGATTTTTGGGATGGTTTTATGGAATTTAATTGAGATTTTTTTGGGGGATTTTTGGGTTTTAAGAATTTTTAGGGATCCCCCAAATTTTGGGGGTGTTTAGGACAACTTAAAACCGTGAAATATCAAAAAAAAAAAAATCTCATTTTTGGGGTGGTTTTACGGAATTTAATGTGAATTTTTTTTTATTTTTAGGTGGTTTTATGGAATTTTATTGAGATTTTTTTTATTTTTGGGATTTTTGGGTTTTAAGATTTTTTGGGGATCCCCAAAATTTTGGGGTGTTTAGAACAACCTAAAACCATGAGACACAAAAAAAAAAAAAAAAAAAAACAACTCATTTTTTGGAGTGATTTTACAGAATTTAATGTGAATTTTTTTTTAATTTTTGGGATTTTTGAGGGTCCAGGAACTTAAATAATTTTTTGAGAATCCCCAAAATTTTGGGGGCGCTCAGGACAACCCAAAACCGCGAGATAAATAAAAAAAAAAAAAAAAATCTCATTTTTTCTGGGGGGCGGTTTTCGGGGATTTTTAACGGGTTTTTTTTTGGGATTTTGGGGTTTTTGGAGGCGCAGGGAACTGAGATAATTTTATTTTTGGGGTGCCCCCCGGTTTTGGGGGGGCGCTCAGGGCTTGGCCTGGAGCTGCTGCTGGAGAGCGCCCCAGGAAGCTCCCGCTGCTGCTCGGCGCTGCTCCAGCTCCTGCATCTGCTGCTAAATAGCGTCTCCTGGGGAAAAATTTTTTTTCCATTTTTTCCCATTCTTCCCCATTTTTTTCTCCATTTTCCCCATTTTTTCCCAATTTTTCCCCATTTTTCCCCCATTTTCCCCATTTTTCCCCATTTTCTCCCCATTTTTTTCCATTTTTCTCTATTTTCTCCCCATTTTCTCCCCATTTTTCCCATTTTTTCCCATTTTTTCCCATTTTTCCCCAATTTTCTCCATTTTTGTTCTCCATTTTTTCCCATTTTCCCCCATTTTTCTCCATTTTTCCCACTTTTCCCCATTTTTACCATTTTTCCCCATTTTTTTCCCATTTTTATGTATTTTTCCCACTTCCCCATTTTTCCCCCATTTTTCCCCCATTTTTTTACCATTTTCCCATTTTATCTCCATTTTTCCCCCATTTTTCTCCATTTTTTCCCCATTTTTCCCGATTTTCTCCATTTTTGTTCTCCATTTTATTTCCCATTTTCCCCATTTTTTTTCCCAATTTCCCATTTTTCCCCCAGGTTTCACCCCACATCTCCCCCTATGGATGTACTCCAGCCGTTTCCCCCCATTTTTTCCCTGTTTTATTTCCCTTTTTCGTTCCAATTTTTAACCATTTTTAAACTATTTTTTCTCCATTTTTTCCCCATTTTTTCTTGATTTTCCCTATTTTTCCCCATTTTTTCCCCATTTTTTCCCCATTTTTTCCCCATTTTTCGCCCATTTTTTCCCGATTTTCCGATTTTTCCCCATTTTTCTCCATTTTTCCCATTTTTCTCCATTTTTCCCCATTATTTTTTTCCCAATTTCCCACTTTTTCCCCCAGATTTCACCCACATCTCCCCTGGATGTTCTCCAGCCGTTTCCCCATTTTTTTCCCTGTTTTATTTCCCTTTTTTTTTCCCAATTTTAACCATTTTCCCCATTTTCCCCCATTTTTCCCCATTTTTCCCCCATTTTTCCCCCATTTTTCCCCATTATTTTTTACCTAATTTCCCATTTTTCCCCCAGATTTCACCCACATCTCCCCCTGGATGTTCTCCAGCCGTTTCCCCATTTTTCCCTGTTTTATTTCCCTTTTCGTTCCAATTTTTAACCATTTTAAACTATTTTTTCCCATTTTTCCCCATTTTTTCTTGATTTTCCCATTTTTCCCATTTTTTCCCCATTTTTCCCCATTTTTTTCCCCATTTTTCGCCATTTTTTTCCGATTTTCCCCATTTTTTCCCCAATTTTCTCCATTTTGTTCCCATTTTTCCCCATTTTTCTCCATTTTTCCCCATTATTTTTACCAAATTTCCCATTTTCCCCAGATTTCACCTACATCTCCCCTGGATGTTCTCCAGCCGTTTCCCACCATTTTTTCCCTGTTTTATTTCCCTTTTTTCCCCATTTTTTCTCCATTTTTTCCCCATTCCCCCCATTTTTCCCCATTTTCCCCATTATTTTTACCCAATTTCCCATTTTTCCCCCAAATTGCACCCACATCTCCCCCTGGATGTTCTCCAGCCGTTTTCCCCCCATTTTTTCCCATTTTCTCCCCATTTTTTCCATTTTTTCTATTTTTCCCCATTTTTTTCCCGATTTTCTCCATTTTTGTTCCCCATTTTTTCCCCATTTTTCCCCATTTTCCCCATTTTCCCCCATTTTCCCCCATTATTTTTTTCCCACTTCCCCGTTTTTCCCCCCAGATTTCACCACATCTCCCCCTGGATGTACTCAGCCGTTTCCCCATTTTTTCCCATTTTTTCCTCTTTTTTTTTTCTCCATTTTCCCCCCAAAATTCCCCATTTTTCCCCATTTTTTTCTGTTTTTATTTCCCTTTTTTTTTTTCTCAATTTTTCCCCTATTTTACCCATTTTCCCCTGTTTTTATTACCTATTTTCCCCATTTTTTCCCCATTTTTTCTCCATTTTTTCCCCATTCCCCCCATTTTTCCCCATTTTCCCCATTATTTTTACCCAATTTCCCATTTTCCCCCAGATTTCACCCACATCTCCCCCTGGATGTACTCCAGCCGTTTCCCCCATTTTTTCCCATTTTTTCTCCCCATTTTTCCCCATTTTTTCCCCATTTTTCCCCATTTTCCCCATTTTTCCCATTTTTCCCCATTATTTTTTACCCAATTTCCCATTTTTCCCCCCAAATTGCACCCACATCTCCCCCTGGATGTACTCCAGCCGTTTGCCCACGGTGCCCTTGGCCTCCTGCAGCTCCTGCCGCACCAGCACCGGCCCCAGCAGCTTGAAAATGGAGTTGGACTCGTCCAGCAGGTTCAGCTCCTGGGAATTGGGGGGAAAAAACAGAATTTTGGGTAAAAAAAGGTTTGGGGGAAAAAAATGGGAATTTTTGGGAAAAAAATGGGATTTTTTGGGCAAAAAATGGGGATTTTTTGGGGAAAAAATGGGATTTTTTGGGAAAAAAAAATGGGATTTTTTGGGGAAAAAAATGGGATTTTTTGGGAAAAAAAAATGGGATTTTTTGGGCAAAAAATGGGGATTTTTTGGGGAAAAAATGAGAATTTTTGGGGAAAAAAATGAGATTTTTTGGGCAAAAAATGAGAATTTTTGGGGAAAAAAATGAAGATTTTTGGGGGAAAAAAGAGATTTTTTGGGGGAAAAAAATGGGATTTTTGGAGGGGGAAAATGAAGATTTTTGGGGGAAAGAATGGAGAACAATGAAGATTTTTAAGGAAAAAAACTATATTTTTCAGTGGAAAAAGGGGATTTTTTGGGGAAAAATTGGGATTTTTTTGGGGGGAAAAAAGAGGATTTTTATGGAAAAAATAAGGAGATTTTTAGGGAAAATATTGGGATTTTTTTGGGGGGAAAATGGAGTTGGGCTCGTCCAGCAGGTTCAGCTCCTGGGAATTGGGGGCAAAAAACAGAATTTTGGGTAAAAAGGGTGTGGGGAAAAAAATGGGATTTTTTGGGCAAAAAATTGGGATTTTTTGGGCAAAAAATGGGGATTTTTGGGAAAAAATGGGATTTTTGGGAAAAAATGGGATTTTGGGAAAAAAAATGGGATTTTAGGAAAAAAATTTAATTTTGGGGAAAAATGGGGGAATAAAGGGATTTTTGGGGGAAAATTGGGATTTTGGGGGAAAAATGAAGATTTTAGTGGGAAAAAATAAGGAGATTTTTAGGGGAATATTGGGATTTTTGGGGAAAATGGAGTTGGACTCGTCCAGCAGGTTCAGCTCCTGGGAATTGGGGGGAAAAAACAGAATTTTGGGTAAAAAGGTTTGGGGGAAAAAATAGAGAATTTTGGGGAAAAAATGAGAATTTTTGGGGAAAAAAATGAGAATTTTTGGGGGAAAAAATGGGATTTTTTTTGGGAAAAAAATTGGGATTTTTAGGGAAAAAAGATGAGAATTTTGGGGGAAAAATAGGGGAAAAAAATGAAGATTTTTAGGAAAAAAATTTAATTTTGGGGGAAAAAATAGGGGAATAAAGGGATTTTGGGGGAAAATTGGAATTTTTGGGGGGAAAAATGAGGATTTTAATGGGAAAAATAAAAGAGAATTTTTAGGGAATATATTGGGATTTTTTGGGGAAAATGGAGTTGGACTCGTCCAGCAGGTTCAGCTCCTGGGAATTGGGGGGAAAAAACAGAATTTTGGGTAAAAAGGGGTGTGGGGAAAAATTGGAAATTTTGGGGAAAAAATTGGGATTTTGGGAAAAAAGGGATTTTGGGCAAAAATTGGGATTTTGGGCAAAAATGTGAATTTTGGGAAAAAAATGAGAATTTTGGGGAAAAAATGAGAATTTTTGGGGAAAAATGGGAATTTTGGGGGGAAAAAAAGATTTTGGGGAAAAAAATAAGGGAAAAAATGAAGATTTTTAGGAAAAAAATTAAATTTTTTGAGGAAAAAATGAAGATTTTAGGAAAAAAATTAAATTTTGGGGGAAAAAATGGGGGGAATAAAGGGATTTTTGGGGGAAAATTGGGATTTTTTGGGGGGGAAAATGAGGATTTTAATGGGAAAAATAAAGAGATTTTTAGGGAAATATTGGGATTTTTGGGAGGAAAAATGGGGATTTTGGGGGAAAATGGAGTTGGACTCGTCCAGCAGGTTCAGCTCCTGGGAATTGGGGGAAAAACAGAATTTTGGGTGAAAAAAGGTTTGGGGGAAAAAAATGGGATTTTTTGGGCAAAAAAATGGGATTTTTTGGGCAAAAAATGGGGATTTTTTGGGCAAAAAATGTGAATTTTTGGGGAAAAAAATGAGATTTTTTGGGGTAAAAATTGAGATTTTTTTGGGAGGGAAAATGAAGATTTTGGGGGGAAAAAAAAGGAAAAAATGAAGATTTTTAGGAAAAAAATTTGAATTTTTTGGGGGGAAAAATGAAGATTTTTAGGAAAAAAAATTTAATTTTTTGGGGAAAAATGGGGGGAATAATGAGATTTTTGGGGGAAAATTGGGATTTTTGGGGGAAAAATGAAGATTTTAGTGGGAAAAATAAGGAGATTTTTAGGGGAATATTGGGATTTTTTGGGGGAAAATGGAGTTGGACTCGTCCAGCAGGTTCAGCTCCTGGGGAAATTGGGGGAAAAAACAGAATTTTGGGTAAAAAAGGTTTGGGGGGAAAAAATGGGGATTTTGGGAAAAAAATGAGAATTTTTGGGGAAAAAATGGGATTTTTGGGAAAAAAATGGGATTTTTAGGGAAAAAAGAGATTTTTGGGAAAATAGGGAAAAAAATGGGATTTTTAGGAAAAAAATTTAATTTTTGGGGGGAAAAATAGGGGGAATAAAGGGATTTTTGGGGGAAAATTGGGATTTTTTGGGGGAAAAATGAAGATATTTAGTGGGAAAAATAAGGAGATTTTTAGGGAATATTGGCATTTTTTGGGGGAAAATGGAGTTGGACTCGTCCAGCAGGTTCAGCTCCTGGGGAAATTGGGGAAAAAAACAGAATTTTGGGTAAAAAGGGGTGTGGAAAAATTAGAATTTTAAGGAAAAAAATGAGAATTTTTGGGGAAAAATGAGATTTTTGGGGCAAAAATTGGGATTTTTGGGGCAAAAAATGAGAATTTTGGGGAAAAAATTAGGATTTTGGGAAAAAATGAGAATTTTTGGGGGAAAAATAAGAGATTTTTGGGGAAAAAAAGAGATTTTTTGGGGAAAAATTGAGAGTTTTTAGGAGGAAAATGAAAATTTTGGGGGAAAATAGGGAAAAAATGAAAATTTTTAGGAAAAATTTGAATTTTTGGGGAAAAATGAAGATTTTAGGAAAAAGAATTGAATTTTGGGGGAAAAATGGAAATAATGAGATTTTTGGGGGGAAAATTGGGATTTTTTTGGGGAAAATAGAAGATTTTAATGGGAAAAATAAGGAGATTTTAGGGGAAATATTGGGATTTTTTGGGGGAAAAATGGGGATTTGGGGGAAAATGGAGTTGGACTCGTCCAGCAGGTTCAGCTCCTGGGAAATTGGGGGGAAAAACAGAATTTTGGGTGAAAAGGGGGTGGGGAAAAAAAATTGGATTTTTGGGAAAAAAATGAGAATTTTGGGGAAAAAAAATGAGAATTTTTGGGGAAAAAATTGGGAATTTTTGGGGGAAAAAATAGAAAATTTTTGGGAAAAAAAATAGAAATTTTGGGGAAAAAAAGAATTTTTGGGGGAAAAAATAGGGGAAAAATGAAGATTTTAGGAAAAAAATTAAGTTTTTTTGGGGAAAAATAGAAGATTTTAGGAAAAAAATTAAATTTTGGGGGGAAAAATGGGGGAATAAAGGGATTTTTGGGAGGGAAAATGAAGATTTTGGGGGGAAAAAAAAGGGAAAAATAGAAGATTATTAGGAAAAAAATTGGATTTTTGGGGAAAAAATGAAGATTTTGGGAAAGAAAATTGGATTTTTGTGGGGAAAAATGGTGAAAAATGGGATTTTTGAGGGAAAATTTGGGATTTTTGGGGGACAAAAATGGGGATTTTGGGGCAGTTTTGGGTGTTTTTGGTGATTTTTGGGGCATTTTTGGTGATTTTTGGGGCAGATTTTGCTGATTTTTGGAGCAGATTTTGGGTGGTTTTGGGGCAGATTTTGCTGATTTTGGGGCAGTTTTAGGTGTATTTTTGGTGATTTTTGGGGAATTTTTGGGTGTATTTTGCTGATTTTGGGGCGTTTTGGGGCATTTTGGGTGATTTTTAGGTAATTTTTAGGAGTGGTTTTGGGGCAGTTTTGCTGATTTTTGGGGTAGTTTTGGGGCAGTTTTGGGTGCAGTTTGCTGATTTTTGGGGCAGTTTTGCTGATTTTTGGGGCAGTTTTGCTGATTTTAGGGCAGTTTTGGACAGTTTTTGCTGATTTTGGGGCAGTTTTTGGGCAGTTTTGCTGATTTTGGGGCTGTTTTTGGGGCAGTTTTGCTGATTTTGGGGCAGTTTTGCTGATTTTGGCTGATTTTGGGGCAGTTTTTGCTGATTTTTGAGGCAGTTTTGGGGCAGTTTTTGCTGATTTTTGGGGCAGTTTTTGGTGATTTTTAGGGTGTATTTTGCTGATTTTGGGGCAGTTTTGCTGATTTTTGGGTGTATTTTGGGGTATTTTGCTGATTTTTGGCAGTTTTTGGGGCTTGAGTTTTTGGGATGTATTTTGCTGATTTTTGGGCTGTTTTTGGGGCAGTTTTGGGGCAGTTTTGCTGATTTTTGGGGTGTATTTTGCTAATTTTTGGGGCAGTTTTGCTGATTTTTGGGGTGTATTTTGGGGCAGTTTTGGGCAGTTTGCTGATTTTGGGGTGTATTTTAGCAGTTTTGGCTGATTTTGGGCAGTTTTGCTGATTTTTGGGGTGTATTTTTGGGGCAGTTTTGGTGATTTTTGGGGTAGTTTTTGCTGATTTTTGGGGCAGTTTTGGGGCAGTTTTGGTGATTTTGGATGTATTTTGCTGATTTTTGGGGCAGATTTTGCTGATTTTTTGGGGCAGTTTTGCTGATTTTGGGGCTGGTTTTGGGGCAGTTTTTGGCTGATTTTTTGGGGGTGTGTTTTGGGGGCAGTTTTGCTGATTTTTGGGTGTATTTTGCTGATTTTTGGAGCAATTTTGGGGGTGTATTTTGGGGCAGTTTTGCTGATTTTTTGGGGGTGTATTTTTGGGGCAGTTTTGGCTGTTTTGGGGCAGTTTTGCTGATTTTTGGGGCAGTTTTGGGGCAGTTTTTGCTGATTTTTTGGGGTGTATTTTGCTGATTTTTGGGGGTGTTTTAGGGCAGTTTTGGCTGTTTTGGGCCCCACCTCCTGCACAATGTTATTTTCCGTCAGCTGCGTCTCCAGTTTCTGCCAGCGCCGCCACCGCCCGGCCCAGCTCTGCAAAAAGGAAAAAAAGCAAAAAACGATTTTGGGGAGAGTTTGGGGGCTTGGAAAAATTCTGGGACAATTTTGGGGCCCCAGGGTTTTTTTTAGAGGTTTTTAGGGAGATTTTTGGGGTACCAGGATTTTTGGGATTTTTGGGGGTTTTGGGGTTTTGGGGATGATTTTGAGAGAATTTTGGGGAAATTTTGGGGATCTCAGGTTTTTTGGGGTTTTCTTTGGGATTTCAGGGATGATTTTGAGAGAATTTTGGGGAAATTTTGGGGGTCCCAAGGATGATTTTGGGAGGATTTTTTGGGGTCTCAGGGGAGATTTTGGGGGTTGCTCAAAAGAATTTTTGGGATTTTTTTTTGGGGTCCCAGGTGAAATTTTGGGGGTTTTGAAAAATTCTAGGGAAAATTTTGTGGCCCCAGGGTTTTTTTTTGAGAGGTTTTTAGGGAGATTTTTGGGGTCTAAGGGGGTTTGAGAGGATTTTGAGGAGATTTTAGGGTCCCAGGGGATTTGTTTGGGGATTTTTGGGGTCTGGTTTTCAGGATTTTTGGGATTTCAGGATGATTTTGAGAGAACTTTGGGGATATTTTGGGGATTCCATTGTTTTTTTTGAGAGTTTTTGGGGTCCCAGTAAGTTTTTTGGGGAGGATTTTGGGGAGATGTTTTGGGGGTTCCCAAGGATGATTCTGGGAGAATTTTTTGGGGTCTCAGGGAAGATTTTGGGGTTGCTCAAAAAGAATTTTGGGATTTTTGGGGTCCCAGGTGAAATTTTGGGGTTTTGAAAAAATTTTAGGGAAAATTTTGTGGCCCCAGGGTTTTTTTTTTTTTTGAGAGGTTTTTAGGGAGATTTTTGGGGTCTAAGGGGTTTGAGAGAATTTTGGGGAGATTTTTGGGGGTCCCAGGGATGAATTTGTTAAATTTTGGGGAAATTTTGGGGTCTCAGGTTTTTCAGGATTTTTTTGGGTTCCAGGGATGATTTTGAGAGAATTTTGGGGAAATTTTGGGGGTCCCAAGGATGATTTTGGGAGGATTTTTGGGGTCTCAGGGAGATTTTGGGGTTGCTCAAAAAGAATTTTTGGGATTTTTTTTTGGGGGTCCCAGGTGAAATTTTGGGACATGTTTTGGGGGGTCTCAGGTGAGATTTTGGGGGTTTTGAAAAATTTTTGGGAAAATTTTGGGGCCCCAGAGGATTTTGACAGGTTTTTAGGGGTTTTTGGGGTCCCAGTGATTTTTTGGGATTTTTTTGGGGTTTTTGGGGATGATTTTGTTAAATTTTGGGGAAATTTTGGGGGTCTCAGTTTTTTTCAGGAATTTTTTGGGGTTCCAGGGATGATTTTGAGAGAAATTTGGGGAAATTTTGGGGATTCCATTGTTTTTTTGAGAGTTTTTTGGGGTCCCAGGGGTTTTTTGGGGAGGATTTTGGGGAGATTTTGGGGTTCCCAAGGATGATTTTAGGAAAATTTTTTGGGGTCTCAGGGGAGATTTTGGGGTTGCTCAAAAGAATTTTTGGGATTTTTTGGGGGTCCCAGGTGAGGTTTTTTAGGGGATTTTGGGATTTTTTGGGGGTCTCTGGGAGGATTTTAGGATTTCTTTTTTGGGGTCCCAGGTGGGATTTTGGGATTTTTTTTGGGGTCCCTGATGGGATTTTTTGGGGATTTTGGGATTTTTGGGGGTCCCAGGTGGGATTATTTTGGGATTTTTTGGGGGGTTCCAGATGGGATTTTGGAATTTTTTGCGGAGTCCCAAGTGAAATTTTGGGATTTTTTGGTCCCAGGTGAGATTTTGGGATTTTTTGAGGGTCCCAGGTGGGATTTTTGGGGATTTTCGGGATTTTTTGGGGGTCCCAGGTGAGATTTTTGGGGGATTTTGGGATTTTTTTGGGGTGAGTCCCAGGTGAGATTTTGGGATTTTTTTTGGGTTAATCCCAGGTGCGATTTTGGGATTATTTTGGGGATCCCAAGTGAAATTTTGGGGTGATTTGGGGATTTTTTGGGGTCCCAGGTGGGATTTTGGGATTATTTTTTGGGGGATCCCAAGTGAAATTTTGGGGCGATTTTGGGATTTTTTTTGGGGAGGTCCCAGGTGGGATTTTTTGGGATTTTCGGGATTTTTTTTGGGGGGGGTCCCAGGTGGGATTTTGGGGCGATTTTGGGATTTTTTTGGGGATGTCCCAAGTGAAATTTTGGGGCGATTTTGGGATTTTTGAGGGGTCCCAGGTGGGATTTTTTGGGATTTTAGGGATTTTTTTGGGGGGGGTCCCAGGTGGGATTTTTAGGGGCGATTTTGGGGGAATTTTTTGGGGGGTCCCAGGTGGGATTTTGGGCCGATTTTGGATTTTTTTGGCGTGTTCCAAGTGAAATTTTGGGCCGATTTTGGGATTTTTTGAGGGGTCCCAGGTGAGATTTTTTTGGGGGGATTTTGGGATTTTTTTTGGGGGTCCCAGGTGGGATTTTGGGATTATTTTTGGGGATCCCAAGTAAAATTTTAGGGCGATTTTGGGATTTTTGGGGGTCCCAGGTGGAATTTTGGGGCGATTTTGGGATTTTTTTGCGGTCCCACCTTTCTGCAGCTGCTGGTATTTCTCCAGCTCCCCCTGGAGCTTCTTCTGCAGCGGCTCCGCCATCGCCAGGGGCTGATTTGGGGAGGAATTTTGGGGGTCACCACCCGCGCCCCAAAATCCACCCCAAAAAATAAAAACAAAAACCAAAAAAATCCCAGAATCCCCAAAAATTTAAAAAAATCCAAAAAATCCCAGAACCCTCCAAAAAATAAAAAAATCCAAGACCGCCCAAATCCTCCCAAATTCCCCAAAATCCCCCAAATTTCCCCCAAATTTCCCCTCCCCCCTCGTTTCTCACGCTCCGCTCTCCGCGCGCGGCCCCAACGCTCGCAGGCCCCGCCCCCTTCGCGCTGCGCATGCGCGAGGCGCGCGAAGCCACGCCCACTTCACCCTATATCTGGAAATTACGTCACTTCCTTGACCTGCCTCACGCTGTGCGCATGCGCGGTTCACGCTGTAAGCCACGCCCCTTTATATTCATATATGGAATATGCGCACTTTCTGATTCTGCCTCACGATGTGCGCATGCGCAGTACACTCATTAAGCCACGCCCACTTACACCCATATATGGAAGTGGCGCAGTTTCTGGTTCTGCCTCACGCTGTGCGCATGCGCGGTTCACGCATCAAGCCACGCCCCTTCATACCCATATATGGAAATGGCGCGGTTTGTGGTTTTGCCTCACGCTGTGCGCATGCGCGGTTCACGCGTTAAGCCCGCCCTTTATACCCATATATGGAAATGGCGCACTTCCTGTTTTGCCTTACGCTGTGCGCATGCGCAATACACGCATCAAGCCACGCCCCTTTATACCCATAAAAGGAATATGCGCACTTTGTTGTTCTGCCTCAGACTGTGCGCTTGCGCGGTTCACGCGTTAAGCCACGCCCCAACAGAAGACACGCCCTTATCGCCTTATATGGACCCGCCGCTCGGTTTGGCCACGCCCATTCATTTCCACGCACGGGCCCCGCCCTCGCGCTGGCCACGCCCCCTCCCGCGCACCGCCGCGGCCCGAGCAAGGGATTTTGGGGGGGATTTTGGGGATTTTTTTTTTTTGGGGGGGCTCCTGATGCGGGGGGCGCAGGCGGCTCGGGATGGGCCCGCGGCGGCGAAATGGCAGCGGCGCGCGCTGAGGGCGGCGCTGGCGGCGCTGGCGGTGGCGGCGCTGGCGCTGCTGGGCGGCGGCGATGGCGAGGAGCTGCTGGCGGCGGCCCTGGCGGCCTGGCTGGAGGGGAGCGGGGAGCCGGGGGCACACCCGGGGCTGGGGGGCGGCCGCGGGGGCGGATTTACCGACGGGAACGACGCGGGAATTATCAATGGGGAGCGTGGGAACGGCGCGGGATTTATCAATGGGGAGCGTGGGAACGGGGCGGGGCTTGTGAATGGGGGCGCGGGAATTCTGAATGGGGAGCAGAGCGAGGCGGGGGCGCGGGGAAAACGGGGTGGGGGGTCCTGAATGGGAGCTGGGGGGTGACGAGAGGGGACCCGGGGGTGGAACTGGGGCTGGGGGGCGCGGGTGTGGAACTGGGGTTGAAATTGGGGGTCTTGGGGGTGGAATTGGGGTCCATGGTGGAATTGGGGGTCCTGTGGGGTTGGATTTAGGGGGTCCCGAGGGCGGATTTGGGGGTCCTGAGGGTTGAAACTGGGGGTCCTGAGGATGGAATTAGGGGTCCCGAGGATGGAATTTAGGGGTCCCGAGGGCGGATTTGGGGGTCCCGTGGGGTTGGAACTGGGGGTCCCGGGGGTGGTTTGGGGGTCCCGAGGGCGGATTTGGGGGTCCCGAGGATGGATTTTGGGGTCCCCGCGCCCCCCGGCTGCCTCGGCCTCCTCTCGGGGGGCTCGGGCGATCTCTCGTGGCCACCCCGCACGACCCCCGCACCCCGCGGCTGCTGCTGGCTCCGGCGCCCTGCGCGCCGCCGCCGTGCGCGCCCCCGCTGCTGCTGACGCTCGTGCCCAGCGCCCCCGCGCACCGCGGCGCCGCCAGCGCCGTGCGCGACACGTGGGGCGGCCCGTGGAGCCCCCGCGCCCGCACCGTGTTCGTGCTGGGGCTGCCGCCGGGCCCCGCGGCGCAGCGCGCGCTGCTGGCCGAGTGGCGACAGCACGGCGACATCCTGCAGGGCGACTTCGCCGACACCTACGGCAACCTGACCCGCAAGACGCTGCTGCTGCTGCGCTGGGCGCGCTCCTGCTGCGCCGGGCGCCGCCTTCCTGCTCAAGGCCGACGACGACGCCTTCGTGGACGCTGCCCGCGGTCGCCGCTCACCTGGCGGCGTGGGCGGGCGCGCGCCACCGCCTCTACCTGGGTCAGCGTGCACTGGGCCGTGCGGCCCGAGCGCGACTACAACGCGGCCGCCACCACGTGCCCGCGGCCGCCTTCGCGGGGGCGCGCTTCCCGCCGTACTGCAGCGGCGCCGCCTACGTGCTGTCGCGGCGGGCGGCGGCCGCGGTGCTGAGCGCGGGCCGGGCGCTGCCGCTGGCGCTGCCCGAGGACGTGTGGGTGGGGCTGGGCGCGCGCGGCGCGGGCGTGGCCCCGCGGCACTGGGCGCGGCTCGGCGGCGCGCTGCGCGTGCCCGCGGGGGCGCGCTGCTGCCTGGGGGCGGCGCTGGCGAGCGCGCACCGCGTGCGGCCCGCGGAGATGCGGCGGCAGTGGGCGGGGCTGAGGGCGGAGGGGCGGGGCCCGGCGGGTGCCCTGGTTCCTGCGGGGGCGCTCGGGAGGCTGCGCTGCAGGGTGATGGCGTGGGGGAGGGGCTGTGGGGGGAGGGGGAGGGGCGTCAGGAGGGTGACGTCATTGGGGAGTGATGTAATATGGGAGTGGTGCCAGTGGGGTGACGTCATTGGGGAGTGATGTCATTGGAGAGTGATGTAATATGGGAGTGGATGCCAGTGGGG
>JAKWBO010000493.1:0-42091 GCA_034336685.1 Luscinia luscinia
GATGCTGTGCAGCATGAAGGGAGATGCTGCCCAGCAGCCCATATGCAAGTGACCCTAACAGCTTGAAAAGGAAACTTACCATCAGGAGCAGGACCATGTGGTGGACGGAGTCCTTGGCGTACAAATGGACGGCGGAAGGATTCTGTTCAGAGAAAGTAAATTTTTAAAAGGAAAATGAACAGAAATGAAATACTTATGGCTGGAAGGAAAGGCTGTGTTAGTTGCAGACACAGTATAGGCTCTTTAGGGTGACACACCAGAGCTTCTGCCACTTCCAGGCACAGAGTAGGTTCTGTAGGATATGTCAATTCCTGACAAAGTGCAGAACGTGTGTCTAGGCTCTCCACAGCGTACTGCAATAAAAAGAAGAATAAAAAGCAAATCAAGAGAAAATCTACATCTGCTGTTAAATACCTCTCACAAAGACACATATATGAAGTACTTATAACTGTTTGCTTCTGGTCTTAAATGCTTATTTCAAATACAGGGCACCTGATTATAGTTATTTATCTTTAATAGGCAAAAGTCATTAGTATAAGTATCCTACTCTCGGGCATAGAGGAAATCAATAGCATTTTTTTGAAGTTCTGCAAATACTTACAGAGATTTTTTTACCCCTCATCATTATAATTACTAGTGTGGGTTTATTTAATCAAGACAACAAACTTATTCTCCAGTCTGCCTGACAGAAATTTTCATGCCTGTGTTAGATTTCACCACCCCCTTTCTTTTCTGAAAAATGTTTCAAAACATTTCTGTTTGCACGAGTTTTATTAATCCATTATCTTTACGCTTAACTATTGTTGTTACTTGCCTACAGATGCCGTATAGAATAGAGATGCTGGCTAGGAACCCAAATCCAAGTGACTCCAATTGCATGAAAAGCAGACTTACCATCAGGGGCAGCAGCAGGAGGCAGAACAGCTGCTTCAGGTTCAAAGCAAATCCGCAATGATTCTCTTCCTACTCGTAATGCTTCTACTCTGATGGCTGCCAGTGAGTAGCGATCCATAAAACTTATAAGGATGTGCTTTAAGAAATAGTAAAAGGAATAATTAGTGCCAGGCACACTACAATTAAATGCCAAATAGCACACATTCAAATTTGTTACATAAGATAGATTTTTTTATTAGCAGAGAAATCAAATACAGTTTGTTAGCCAGGCAGAATTTCAGTCCCCAGGACTTAAAAAAATTAAAAAATACATATTTTTAATTGGATTTTTTATTTCTTTAAAATTTTGATTTTAAATTTTTTTCTAAAATCTTGAATATTAATATCATTGAGGAATGACTCTACACCCTAGTTAGACGATGCTTTAATGAGATGTTTTCAGTGCAGTACAAGATTGAGCTCTTCATGAAATTTTTCATTTTATTTCAATACAAGACTAAGTGCAGGTTCAATTTCTGTTCACAAAAAATTACCACACAATTTCAGGTTAATCTTCACACTTCCAAAGTGAGTCTATTTACTTCCACTTCACAGAAAAAGAATTAACTTGGCAGTAAGAAAAGAAACATTGTAAACCTACAGACCTCTGAAAACAAATTATCTGATTGCACTATAACTGGGAAAATGTATCTGTTTCCATGGATGTAGTGGAAGAATGTCCCCATCTTGTTATATTGACTAGACTGATGATAAAGTTAGCAGGACAAGACAGCACAAATGATTTTGCAGTACTGGCAACTTGTACCCCAAGTACTCTCAACCAACTGTTGAAATTATTGGTCTTCTTTACAGTGATTAATCACATTTTATTTGCGATTTTATTTGTAATTTTTCCTTTCAGATAGTATGAAATTGATCTTTCGAATGTAAGCCTTTGGTATAGACAAAAATCAGCTTAGTACCACAAGCAGGGATTTACATGGATTTGTTTCAGTTTTCCTTTCCTTGGTTTCCCACTGCTGCTTTTCAGAAGAGATGTTAAATCAATCAGGTTATTTCATTGAGGTGTCTAGGAAACAGCAGTGGCAAATTAACCCATATCACATCTTTTCTCATCAGAAAGAATCTCCAAAATCTCTTGTGGTTCTAGTCTTAGAAGAGGATACTTGCAGGTTTTAAGGCCTTTAATTGAAATGTGCTCATCACAGACTAAGGCAGCCCTGGAGGATGTGCCTGCAAACAGCTCCACTGCTTTAAATGACAAGTGTCCCTAAAGTGATTCCCAACTGCTTACCTCACTCCAGATTGCACGATTGCCCTTAGTACAGTTTGGCATAGAGTAAAATTAAAATCTATTAGGTAATCTCTGCCTATAAAATGCCAATTTTATAGCAAAACCTCGATAATGTGCTTGGAAAGGAATCAAACAGGAACTAGACATGAGGGCAGGGGAGAGAGTGAAGGAAAAGGGGGAAAGAGAGATGGGGAAAGAGAGAAAGAGGAAAAGGGAAGGAGAAAAGCAAGTTCACAGTTGCCACAGACTGTGAGCCATTGGTGCTGTTTCTGTATGTCCTCAGTCGCCAAGTGTACCTGAAGCTGCCAGGTGAACAAGAACTTTACAATTCTGCCCCACCAGGGATCTCCCCAGCACGTACTGGACTATGTTAGCTATACCACAAGCACTTTGTGCAAATACGAAATGCAACATTTTGTGTTTATGATTCCCTTTCAGAAAGAAAGAGGGAACAGGCTGCAGGTGCTTCTGCAATCATTGCAAGGTCATAAAGAATGGAAGTTGGGATGGGACAAAAAAAAACCAAACCAGAAGCAGCATCCACTATCAAATTAGAAAAGCAAGATTTAAAACATGATGATTGTCACAATGCCTCCTGTGAAAACATACCACCCGTGGGACCTTTTGTGCAGCTTTAAAATGGATCATCACTGAACTGGGGACGCATTTGTAATTCTACACTTTGACAGGACAGTTAATCTGGGCTAATTAAGCTTCATGGGGATCTCAAGGCATTACATATTTCCATATTTTAGTGTGACAACATGATAATGCACATAATTTATATCTTTATCATATTAAAATGCATGTATGCATGCAAGAGGGCAACCGTGAGAAATTTCCAGATTAGAATCTGCCTTTCTTAATGTTTATTGTCACCCTGGTCCTACAATTATATACTGCATTAGAACAGAAAATCTACAATAAATTGGAAGGAATTACTGCTGAAAACATACACACTGCATGCAATACTTACCTTGTCTAAGTTCCTTGCCCTTTACTTGGTTACTTGCTCTCTCTCTAATTCAGACAGAGAAGCATAATGAAAGAAATATGTACTCACTCTGCCTTTTGTTCTCTCATTGGGAAAAAAATTCTGTCTTGGCACTAATTGGTCTTTTTTTCCATTCACTGTTTTTTGTCGTCACAAAATCAGTATTTTGAAATGTGCAAGTTTTTAAACCTACACAAGCAAAATAGCTTCTATATTTAAACATTCTAAATAGCAGTTTCTTTTAAATGAAGAATGTTCAAAAACCCACAGTTAATTCTAGAACTGTGGGTTGAAAAAAATCTGATGCTGACCAAGAAGGAGCATGAAAATCTTGTCTTTTTTGTTTGGTTGGTTTTGTTTGTGTTTGTTTGTTTTTGGTTTTGTTTTGTTTTTTTGTTTTTTGTTTTTGTTTTTGTGGGGGGGCCTTTTGTTGTTGTTTTTGGTTTTTTGGTTTTTTAAATTAGTGTTATGTATTTTATTGGTAAAAACTGAGGATAGAGGGATTTTCATTTTCAGGTATATATACTTTTCTTTGTGTTTGTACTTAACACTGTAACTGCAAAATTAAAAGTTGCCACCATCTCTGAAATACCATATGCAAGAGTGTACATGGAAATTGTCTTTCAGCTCTTGCCTACAATAGTTTTGAAGCTTTTTGCTCTCCATGTGCTCAGAGCAGTCTATCTGCCTGTTGTACCTCAGATAAAAAAACGAAATTAAAAAAACCAGCAACTAAACAGGATTGGTTTTAGACTCTGACCTGGAATGCTGCAGCCTCTGGCCTGCCCCTCATTGTTTCCTCTGAAAGGATCTCCAGCTGCAGGCTGGGGAGCAGCGTGGCTGCTGCAGCACCTGATGCCACAGCCTGGTCCCTGACCTAAAGGGAAAAAACCAACTCAGCATTAATAGTAATTCTCCTTCAGACACACCAGTTGGGATGAACTGGGTCTCCTTGAGCCCACTGAGTGGACTTGCATTGATTGCTGGACCTAACACCCATGAATAAAGCATGACTGAATTTTTATTGCAAATAATCTCTAATGTACACTGCTAGGAGAGAATGTTACCAAAAAAAAAAAAAAAAACAACAACCAAAAAACAACAGCAACCAAAAAAACCAACCTTGCCCTGGTCTGAAAAGAGAAAGGCCAAGAATATGGCATATAGGTACTGTAAAAACACAGCAATTGCTGCATGGCATCCACTTCCAAAGTTTGAAAGAAGCCAGTGCCAAGATGGTGGTGGCACAAAGGAAATTTTCTATCAGCAGAGTTTGCTGAAGCCAAATACACAGTTTAGGTTCTGTCACTTTCCATGAACATCAAAGGAAAGAGACTTTGAAAAGGTACCTGAAAATTAAATTAACAACAGTTTTGGTGAATGCAGAAACTAAAATAGTTTTCCCTGTTGCTAGGAATTAAAGATGTAGGAAGGGAAATTGACAAGGCATGAAAACACTTCATTTGCTCTATGCTGCTCTAGATTAACAACAGTTATGATACTATCTGCTACTAGAGCTTTAGTTGAAAACAGTCCTTTCTCCTAAATAATTATATATATATAGCTTTGTTGGACCTTCAAATAGTCCTATACCAGGACACAATTTACGAGTCCAAGAGAAAACTTGAGATTACTATTGAATTTAAAATATGCTTTAAAAAATAGCATTAAAGTTTCTGACCACAGATTATGACTTCCTGCCCTTTCTTTTCCTTTTTATGATGTTCCTGAGGTTAAAGTAGCAGACACAAAGCCAAATGTTTTATGGCCACCAAGTGTGTGACCTCGCATTACTCAGTAGAGGTTGAGCCCACAATTGCCAATTTCTTGTGTTCCATTAGTCTTCGCTTGGCATCCAGGAGAAGTGCTCAGTGAAGGAAGGAAGGAAAGTGAATTTTGTCGTAACTTCTACATTTAGAACAAGTTGTTTGTGTATTACAAACTTGCATTTTATTTCACTGTGGTTTTTTAAGATTGAAGAATTTGAGGGGGGAAACTTCAGCACTAAGGAAAGGAAGTTGCTTAGAAAAAGCTTCTCCCCTGATGCTGGGAGTTAGGTTTCTTTTCTTTCAGTCCTTCTTACCTATAGAATTCTTCCCATAAATTGCTAAGAAACAACTACTGGGCTCCCAAGAGCTCTGTTTTATGCCCCTGTTCCTGCCCCTCACTCTGTCACCCGTGAGCCAGGCTTACCTGGCCATTCTCCTGTGGCTCCTCCGCCTGCTGCCTCAGCTGCTCTTCCTGCTCTCGGGCTGGGAACAGCACTCCCTCAGTCTGGCATGCCACATCTGATGTAGCAGTCTGCTCCTGCTCTGTCTCCAGAAGGGCCTGCACAGAAAGCAAGAGAAGATGGGCTTCAACTTCCCATACAAGTTTTGTGGGCCAAGTCTCTAAGAGTGATGGGCTCGCACATTCCCAAAGCACTGTGCTGCTGCTCTCCTGGGTCATTCTCTGCCCATGGGGAGGCACAGATTCCAAAGTGACACTAGCGGTACAATCAGGGCCCGTCTGGGACTGAAGCTCCAACAGCCTCTCAGGCAGGTGTGGCAGGGAGGGTGTGGCACTTCTCAAGGCTCTGCTGAGGGCCTCCCTCCACTTCTGCTGTGTCCCCTTTGTCTTTCCCTTGTGCCTGAGCCCCAGCCCTGTCTCACAGCTCCATCCTGGCTCTGCAGGTGGCTTCCAGTGTGGGCTCACTTCCTGTGAGAGACACTTCTGGAGTTCATGCTCTCTTCAGGCCTGCACCACCATTCCTGCCTTCCTGACAACTACACTCTTGTTAGAAATCCTCTTCATTCAGGAGATAAGGATGCATGTAAAGATCCTCATGTTCAAGGAATAAAAGCAAAAAAAGCTTTGCCTTTAATCCCCTGCTTAAGGCAAGTAGTTGATCCCACAGAAGAAGCTGTATGGGTGAAGATCCCCTTTACTTATAGTGACTTGAGCAGCTGGTGGGGAAAAGTTAAAAACTAGAGAGAAATCCCTAGCAAAGTAGCAAAAAAATCTTAGTTGATAGTCAAGAATCAAGACCCAGACTGAGGTGATACTGATTTCATGTTGGCAGAGCTAACAAAACCAGAAAAAGGGTTGGTGATAAAGATGGCCAGAACACCTGTGCAGGGACAAATTGCTCATGGAACCTTACAAGGTGCAGTGGACCACTTGTTTCCTGTAGTGAACACTTTGTGAGACCCAAATGATGCAGGCAGCTGTGCAATGTTAGGTAGATACCAAGAACTAGTCCAATTTGAATTTAAAAGGCATTCCAAAAGCAATCAGTTGGTCAGTAATATAGAAATAGGGACAGCATGAGTCACCCACTGGCTTTATGGACAGTCTGTGAGCAGCAATGCGTGAATACACTGCCCTAGATCCCTCGTCAGATACGGGAAAGCAGCAGGTAGTTTCCCTGATGTTATTCTAACAATCTAGCCCAGGTATCAGGCAGAAACTTCAGAAGCTGAAAGAGCCTGTAGATAGAGACTTAAAGGCATTAATAAAAAAGCATAGCAGATGTAAAATAATAAATAAAAAAAAAAAAAAGATAATAAAGATAAATGTGGCCCTAGCCGGGAAGGGCCGGGCGGGCTCGGACTCAGGGCTCAGGAGCCGCCGGGACCGGTTTTCAACCAGGGACCACCATAGCCAGGGGAAGGAGAGGCTGTTGCTAAGATCCAACCCTGGGCAGGGCCACAGAGCCTGTGGCTTGGCAGAACCCTGTCCGGCCACCAGCCTGGAGCAGCTCCATGGAACCAGGGAACTGGGCCCGCACAGCCGCCCACATGGCCTGGGGGAGAGAACAGAGAGGGGGAGAGAACAGAACAGGGCTGGGGGAGAGAACAGAATGGGGGAGAGGACAGAATGGGGCTGGGGAGAGAACAGAATGGGGCCTGGGGGAGAGAACAGAAAGGGGAGAGAGAACAGAACGGGGGAGAGAACAGAATGGGGCTCGGGGAGAGAACAGAATGGGGCTGGGTGAGAGGACAGAACGGGGCTGGGGGAGAGAACAAGAGCGGGGCTGGGGGAGAGAACAGAATGGGCCTGGGGCAGAGAACAGAACGGGACCTGGGGAGAGAACAGAAAGGGGCTGGGGGAGAGAACAGAACGGGGAGAGAACAGAATGGAGCTGGGGGAGAGAACAGAACGAGGCTGGGGCAGAGAATAGAACGGGGCCTGGGGGAGAGAACAGAACGGGGCTGGAGGAGAGATAGCCGGGCCTGGTTCTGGCAAGGTCCCCCCACACCCTTTAGATAGAGTGGAGAGAAGACCCTTAGCTGCGGCTGGAACTGAACGCAGCAAACACCGGAAAACAGCCATAAAGCCTGAAAACTCATCATCATTATCTGACTGAGCCCTTACAATCCTTGCCCAGCCCCAGCACCGCCTTAAAAACCCCGTATCTTAAAACAAGTCCTGGCCTCGGCCTGGAAGAGATCACAGAACCATCCGCTGCCTGGGCAAGGTATTAACTCTTTCACTGCCCAAAATGAGACTTGCAGACACTTTGTTCTCTCTCCTGAGTGAAAGGACCAAGATGGTGATACACGCAGAAAGAGCATGAAAACACCAAGGTCAGACAGAAGGAAGAATCAAGTCCCAGATGAAGGAAGAAGGAGAGTAGTGGACTGAAATTTCTCCTTCTTTAAGCTATGAAGAAGAGACTCTTGTTTCCCTATAACACATAAAAATATTATAGAGTAAATGTAACTGTTCTAACTGCAAATATGAAGAAAGATATTGGTGTTAGATTAAGTAGATGTTGAAATAGCTGTGATCCCTTAAGCTTGAATAGTAAGAAGATGAAGACCCCTGCTGCTCCCCAGGGTAGATGAAAAAGAAAAAAACCTCTGTTTTTTCAAAAATAAAGAAAGCTTTTGTTTAAATTGCTATAATCCTTAAAGTGTGCCCCATAGTTGATATGGTCCTCAATAATAGTTCTAGGAAAACCGTTAGTTAAAGAAAAGATTTTTACATAGTGATCACAATTCCATTCTGCCAGGTGCCTAATCACTGTAACACCATGGCCATGAGAAAACTGTTTCTTTGGAGAAATCTCCACAGACTGAAGAAGGAAGTCTTCTCTCCCAATGAACTGGTAAAAGACTATTTTAGAGATGGTAAACTGACCGAGTTATTTTCTAAACGTTTTCAGTGTGAAAGAAAGGAAGTGTTTAGGGGAAGAAAGAGTAGTCTAAAGTTTTATTCTGAGGTTTGTTTTTTTTTTCTTATAGTTTCTAGTAATAAAGTTTCTCTTTGTACCATTTAAAGTTCAGCCTGTTTTGCCTTCCTCCTAATCTTATCTCACAAGAAAATTTCAAATTAGTGAACCAAAACAACTACAGCCTGGATGACAAAATCTGTTGGGGATCATGGACTAAAATTGAAATTCACTCATAAACTAGTGTCTTTTTCACTCATTATACTGTCACTGGCCTTCGATGTTAATACCTATGTAACACTATTAAGAACCACAGCTAATTATAGAGGACTCAGGGATTGCTGGCTTAGCAGAGAGGTGCAGCAAAGGAACCTTGACATAACAGGGGTACCATCAAGCAACTGGTCAGATTTGAACCCCACTAGCTTACACAACACTAGTGTTCAATGTAGACAGACAGGATCTTCTTTGGGAAAGCCCCTTTTCCAATTACTACCCATCAACATGCATAGGGCAGAACAAGTCCAGAGCAAATCTCAGCAACTTTTTCAGTAACACAGCTGGGTGGATCAATGTCACTCAGCCAATGTGGGAAAACTGTCTTTGACAGACATAGCAGAAACTAGTTTGTGAGAATTAACACCAGCTGCTGTAAAGAATAAAACACCAAAGACACAAACTCTTGATTAAAGTGTTGGTTTACTATTGAATATCAAGTGCTAAATAAACTCTTAATTTAAGTGTTAGTTCACTATTGAATGTTAAACGTTAAAATTCTAAACCTTACCTGTTGCTGTCATTGTTAAATGTTAATATCCCTTGATAAGTTAAGACGTGTTCTGCTGATCTCTTTGACCCTTTTGGCAGCTCCCTCCCTTCAGCCCTCAGACCCTGCCCATCCCCTTTTTTTGCCCCTCCAGCTATCCCTTTGCTTTGCCTTCCATCAATAAACAGTTTGGCCACTTCACTTTGCCTACATCTCTGTGGAGTTCAAGCGGTGCAAATCCAGAGCCCTGGGACTCACAGGGCCCTCCTGCCTTTCCTTCCATGCCATGTTTTGTGCAGAGACGCAGAGGAACGAGGGCAGATCAGGCTGGAAAGGTCTCTGTGCTGAAGCTCCAGTTCCACAACACTCTGGAGTTCAAGGTCTTGCTGAGCACCCTGAAGCCCCTGGGTTTTAGAAGAGACGACCTGAGTATGCTCTGAACGCAGCTGGGAGGGATTCCATGGCAAGCATCCACAGACGGCAAAGGAGCTTGGAATGCTGGAAGGTTTCAAGAACAGCTTCCTGAAAACACAGCAATGCTCCATCCCTGCACAGGGTCAGGAAGAAGGCAGAACCAGAGAGCATCAGGGCTTCACAGAGAGCTTTGGGTGTTCCAAAGAGCAAATGAAGCAGCAGCACGGTGCCCGAGACTCGGACATGTGACTGTGCCAGTGTCTGGAGCGCTGCCAGGCAGTGCTGGGATCCTGAGTGCGGTTCTGGTCCCCACAAGTGAGGAATGGCAGCCCCTGCCTCAGACACAGTCAGAAAGCCAAGCAAGTGGGACCAGAGGGAGGGCACCCTTCCAGTCTCTCCTGGGCATGGCTGCTAAACAGGCCCTGCTTCTTCTTCCTTCGCCTGTGCTCGGGGTGTGCTGGTGGCAGAGCCAGCCAGATTGTGCTCTGTGTGCCAAAGCCTGTTCTGAGCGAGCACGAAAAGTGCTGCATGCCCAGGGCAGAGTCCTGGAAGGTGCTGGCAAGAGCATCCTGTGGGAGCAAGGCCTGGTCTCCGGCTGGGAACAGCCTGGTTTTGCTGCTGAGACTGCAGGCAGGAGTGTAGGCAGGTGAAGAGGCAGCAGGCAGCTTGTGTTTGTAGAGGGCCTGGGGCTGCACGTCTGAACCTGCACCTGGAAACACACTTGGGAGAACATGAGCTGGAGTGCCTGTTTTGAAAGGCCCAGAAGTAATTCAGCCTTGCCAGGGCTTCTTAAGAATGCATTGGTGTTCCCAGGGAAAGCTGCACATTTGGGGAAGCGCCTTTGGAGAAAAGGGGCTTGCTTCTTAAGGAAAATGCTTCCCAAGGAGCTCCCAGTGAGGTAGGTACAAGTGTCCCCCTGTGGCTCTCTGTGGTCCCTTCAGTCCTTAAGGCCCACTGCCCTTGGCACAGGGGCAAGGGAAGGCAGAAGGCTGTGAAGAAAAGGTTTGGCATCTGCCTGGATCTGCAGAGACCAAGCCAAGCACCTGCAGCAGGGTGTGTTACCCTCCTTTGGACAGAGGTGTGAGCAGGAGCATCTCTGTCCAGCTGCGAGCCCCAAAGCTCTCGTTGAGAGCTGTGAATTCCAACGCCTTTACGCACACACTTTTCACATCTTGCCTGCCTGCTCTCTTTCAGCTTTTGGCAATTTGCAATTGCCTCTTGCTTGGTGGAAGCTGCTGTGGGCCAGGGCCAGCACTGAGCTGGGCTGTAAGGACTAAGCAACGTGCAGAGTCTTGGCTGATCTTGGCATGTCCCTAGCCTCAGCAAAGGCTTGGAAGGTTTGCTCCCAAGGCATCCTGCTCATTGGCTATTCCTGTGCGTCTTGGAGAGAACAAGGGAGGCATTTCTGGCAGCTGGGCATTAGCAGGCCTTCAAACGAGAGCATGTTGTAGATCAAGCCCAGCTGAGATACCCTGAGAGGAGCCAGCCCAGTGCTCCTTGCTCCTCTCTGCTGACATCAGATCGTTTGTCTGGTTTTGGGATGACCCTGGCTCTGTCAGGGGCTGCTACATGGGCACAAGACAGCCGCTCCTGTGCCGCTGGGTCCCAGCAGTGCCTCACAGCAGTCCTGCACACACATCAGAATGCTGGCCAAGAGAAATCCTGGAAGCTGAGGCAGCTGATTTTAAGCTTTTGCAGGTGCCTACAGGTCAAGGCCAATGGCGTTTTCCCTCAGAATACAGCAGTCCTGAGGGCTCTCCCCAGAGCTGCCTGATGCCGCTGGCTCCTTGTGGCACCAGGTGCTTTCCTGTGGAATGTTCTACCTTCCCCAAAAGTAAAGAGGGAGCCAGAGAAAGAGCTTGCCACGCCACTCTCAATCATTTCCCAGCAGTCCTGGTCAAGTGCAGAAGTCCGAGCTGAGCGCCACTGTGCGAATATAAGAGCCGTGCACAGGAAGGGTTGGTGGGAAGGATGATCCAGGAACCACAGGCCTGGCAGCCTGAGCTTGCTGCCCCGGAAGGCCTTGGAGCACATCCTCCTGAGTGCCATCCCACGCAAAGATTATGTCTCAAATAACCACAATCATCCTGTATGTGCCCAGTTTGTGTATGCTTGCGAAAGACAGGAAAAGCCAACCGACGGCTAAGACCACGGTCTTCCTCCCCACGACCACCAGGAGCCAGGAGAAGGCACGTACACGGAAGATGAAAATAAAAGACGGACTGAAACTCAGTGAGGCATGCTGTTGGTGGAGCGGAGACTCCCTGGACGCCTAGCGCTGATTTGCTTGCTGCCGCTTGCTCAATAATTTTTTTATTTGATTTCATCTACTGGAGTTGATCAATTTATTACAGATCAATTTATAACAAGGGGCAGCAGGAAGAGCTCCAGCTGTGAGGGGTGAGTGAGGGCAGCGGGCCATCAGGTTCATGGGTGAGCCCGGGCTCCCGCCCCCGCCCTGCCGCAGCTCGGCCCCCAGCCCCGCCTGCTGCCCCGGCAGTTTCTGCCATCCGGGCCCGGCGCCGTGGAGCCCCGGCTGCCCTCGGCGCTGCTGCCGCCTCCCGCAGCCGAGCCCTTGGGCGGCAGCGTGCGGCAAGGGCAGGAGCTGTGCCGCTGGGCAGAGCCGTGACACAGGGTCTGTGTTCACAGGGATCGCCGGGCGGTGCCTGAGGGGGCAGCAGGAAGAGCTCCAGCTCATCTGTGAGGGTTGAGTGGGGGCAGCGGGGCTGGCAGGAGGAGCTGCAATCCCTGCTCTGGCTGCGGAGGGCTCTGCTCCCTGTGCGGACGGGGGGTGGTGTGGGCAGAGCACACAGAGATTTCAGGGGCCCGTGGGGGATTCGTGGCCAGCAGCTTCGGGCTGATCCCGGTGGTCCCTGCTCCCTCCTGGCCATGGCTGGAGCGGGCTGGAATGACCCCGGCACGGGAGTCTACTCAGGTCCCTGCAGGTCTGGGGATCTGACCATGGCTCTGTTTTTTTCACTTCCAGCCCTCGAAGGTATGGCAGATGACACCAGCCTTGCCGTCAGAAGCCTGGCCATTCAAACTTTGTGCGTCCTCAGGGCAGTAGAGATAGTTCAATATTCCATCTTCCAGAGGCTGCAGCATCAATTCCATAGGGTGTGGAGGACACGGCCTCGTCTGTCGGGCCTCAGCTGGCTGCGCTGCTGGAGATCTGACGAGAGCTAGTCTGGGAGGCTCTGCCTGCTGGGGCCTCCTGAGCCAGCAGGGATTTTCCAGTTATTCAAGATTGTTATTTTTTCTTTTTGTTTTACTTCAGTATATAAATATAGGATGTGCCTAAATAGACAGATTCCCAGGAGCTTTCTTTTGCTGCCCAGGATCTGCAGGGCATTGGGGAAGAAGGGGAGAAGGGTGCTTGTGCTCAGCAATCTGCCCAGGCATGTAGTGTTACAGGGAAAATGGCCAGAAGCCCCTTGGCCTTTGGTGGTTGTGCTGAAGCCTTTGTGCTGGCGACAGAGCGGGTGGACAGGGGCCGGAGCTGCAGGGATCCCTGTGAGACGGTGCCTGGAGATGGCCACGACCCCTGTCCTAGCCAGGAACTGCCGTCAGTGTCCTCCTGCCCGGGTGTTCCTGGCCGGATTGCTGAGGGCTCTGTGGTGCCTCTTGCTCGGGCTCCTCTGGGGCTCCTGTGGGGCTGCAGCGCTGCTGCCGGGCAGGTTGGCCAGGCTGGGGGAGATCTTGAGAGTATGGGGCGATGGGAGGCCATGAAGGGATGAGGGGCTGTGGAGGCCCTGATGGGACAAGGCAGTGGGAAGGAACGAGGGGGATGTGTGAGGGAGTGGGTGCCAGGAGGCTGCAAGGGGACAGGAGGCACCTGAGGAGCTGGGGCGGTGGGAAGCCCTGAGGAATTGGGTGTCAGAGGCCATAAGCAGCCCCCGGGCTGCCACCTTGTTCCTGACACCTGCCTGCTCTGGTGCTTCCCCAAAGAAGAAGCAGGGGCTGTTTTGCAGCCTTGCCCAGGAGAGACTGGAAGGGTGCCCTCCCTCTGGTCCCACTTCCTTGGCTTCTGACTGCCCAGAGTGCTGTAATTCCATGGTTTTGGTGGGAATTTGGGAGTGGAGCTTGAGGATTCTCAATTTCTGAAACCCGGAATGTTGCTGTTCCTTGGGAATTGAGTGGAAGTTTGGGAAGCCTTATGAAGGATTCTAAATTCCAACAATCGGAATGCCATTATTCCATGGGAGTATGGGACTAGAACTGGAGAATTCAAGATTCCCAACTCTCAGAGTATCATTATTCCATGGCAATTTGTGAGGGGAACTGGAGGATTCTCAGTTCCTGACAACTGCAATGGTGTTGTTCCATGGCAATTTTGGGGGGAATTTGGGAGGGCGTATGGTGGATTCTAAATTCCTGACACCCAGAATGTCATTATTTCATGTGAAATTGGGATGGGAACTAGAGGATTCTCAATGCCGGATACCTGGAATGCTCTTATTACATGAGGATTTGGGTGCAGAGCTGAAGGATTCCAAGTATCTGAAGCCCAGAATTTGTTATTCCTTGGGAATTTGAGAAGGGAACTGGAGAATTAAAAATTCCCAATGCCTGATATGCTGTGATTCCATGGCAATTTCAGAGGGCATATGGACTGTTCGAAGTTTCTGACATCTGGAATCCCATTATTCCATGGGAAATTGTGAGAGGAGCTGGAGGATTCTAAATTCCAGATACCTGAATGCCGTTATTCCTTAGGAATTTGGGTGCAGACCTGGAGGATTCCAAATTCCTGATGCCGGGAATTCTGTAATTTCATAGTGTCAGTGCAAATCTGGGAGGGAAGCAGAAGGATTTAAAATTCTCACTGCCCGGATGGCCATTATTCCATGGGAATTTGTGAGGAGAACTGGAGGATTCAAAATTCCAAAAACCAGGAATGCCGTAATTCCAAGGGAATTTGTGTGGGGAATGAGAGTGTTCTAAATTCCTGACACCTAGAATGCAGGTATTACTTGGGATAATGGTGGGAACTGGGGAGGGTGCATGAAGGATTCTAAAGTTCCGACACCTGAAATGCCATTATTCCATGGGAAATTGGGAGGAGAACTAGAGTATTCTCAATTCCTGACACCCAGAATGCTGTTAATCCATATGGATTTAGGTGCAGAGGTGGAGGATTCTAAGTTCCTGACACCCAGAATTCTGTTATCCCCAAAGAATTAGGGAGGGGAACTGGATAATTCTAAATTCCCAATGCCTGGGATGCCGTAATTCCAGGGAAATCTGGGAGGCGAACTGGAGGATTCTAAATTGCCCATGCCTGGGAGGCTTTTATTCCGTGGGAATTTGGGAGGGCATAGGCTCAATACAAAATTTTGGACGTCTGGAATGCCGTTATTACATGGGAATTTGGGAGGGAAATGGAGGATTCTAAATTCCCAAGGCCCAGAATGCTGTAATTCCATGGTTTTGGTGGGAATTTGGGAGGGGGTCTGGAGGATTCTCAATTCCACACACCTGGAATATTGCTGTTCCTTGGGAATTGGGTGGAGTTTTGGGAAGCCTTATGGGGGATTCTAAATTCCTGACTCCCGGAATGCCATTCTTCCATGGGATATTGGGAGTGGAACTGGAGGATTCAAGATTCCCTACACAGAGAATACCATTATTCCATGGAAATTTTGAGGGGGAAAACTGGCACATTTGAAATTCCTGACACCTGGAATCCTGTAATTCCATGGTAATTGGATTCTGGAGCTGCAGGGTTCCAAATTCTCTATACCCAGAATGCCGTTATTCCAATTGCAATTTCGGTGGGGAACAGGATGATTCCAAATTCCAGATGCTGGGACTGCTGTAGTTCCATAATTACGGTGGGAATTTGAGAGGGAAGCTGGAGGACTCAATTCTCTCTGCTTGGATTGCTGTTATTCTATGGGAATTTGTGTGGGAAACTGGAAGGTTCAAAATTCCCAAAACTGGGAATGCCATAAGTCCATGAAAATTTGGGAGTGGAACTGGAGAATTCTCAATTCCTGACACGTGGAATGCTGTCATTCTTTGGGATTCTGGTGGGAATTTGGAGGGTGCATGGGGGATTCTACATCCCTATACCCGGAATGCCATTATTCCATGGGATACTGGGACGGCAAGTGGAGGATTCTCAATTCCAGACACCTGGAAGGCTGTTATTCCATGGGAGTATGGTGGGAATTTGGATGGCGTATAGAGGATTCTACATTCCCAAGACCTGGAATGCCATTATTGCATGGGAGATTGGGAGGGCAACTGGAGGATTCTCAATTCCTGACACCCATTATTCCACTGGGATGCCGTAATTCCATGAAAATTTGGGAGCGGAACAGGAGGATTCCAAATTGTCAATGCCCAGAATGCTGTAATTCCATGGTCTTGGTGGGAGTTTGGGAGGGGGGCTGGAGGATTCTCAATTCCAGACACCTGGAATGTTGCCATTCCTTGAGAATTGGGTGGAAGTTTGGGAAGCCTTATGGAGGATTCTAAATTCCTGACTCCCGGAATGCCATTATTCCATGGGATATTGGGAGCGGAACTGGAGGATTCTCCATTCTTGACAGCTGGAATCTAGATATTGCATGGGAATATGACTGGAATTTTAGAAGGCTATGGGGGATTCTAAATTCCCAACACTCAGAGTGCCATTATTCCATGGGAAATTGGAAGGGTAGCTGGAGAATTCTAAATTCCTAATGCCTAGGATGCTGCAATTCCATGGGAGTGGAAGGGGAAATGGAAGTATCCAAGGTACCAATTCCCGGACTGCCGTTATTCCTTGGGAATTTGGAAGGGCACATGGATAACTGGAAATTCATGACGCCTGGAATCACACATTTCCATGGGAATTTGGGAGGGGAACTTGAGGGTTCAAAATTCCCAAGGCCCAGAATGCTGCAATTCCATCGTTTTGGTGGGAATTTGGTGGGACAGGTGGAGGGATCTCAATTTTGTCCAAGTTTAGGACAAATTTGGGGAAAGACCTCCCAAAGAACTCAGAAAGAATTCTCCTCAGGGGGAAAGTGGAAAAAACTTATTTATTAACAAAACACAAGAGAAAACACTTCCCAGTCAGACCCAGATAACAAAAAACAAATTTCACCGAGAGAGAGAGAGAGAGAGAGAGAGAGAGAGAGAGAGAGAGAGAGAGGGACGAGCTCGGAGATCTTCGCTGGGAAGGGCAGAGACGGAGATCTTCGCTGGGAAGGGCAGAGAGCTTCTTGGCAAGCTTCCAGAGGCAGTCTCTGAAGTTCAGATCCGTTTTCCTCTGGAGCCGGTTCGGTCTTCTGGATGAGGGGAAGAAGAGAGAGAGAGACAGCCGGGGTAGCCAGCCAGGGGGCAAGCAAGCAAGCCGGGGGCAAGCAACAGCCTAGCTAGCCAGGGCAAACCAGCAGCGAGCCGGGCAGCTCGGGGGAGGGGCCGCCACGCCGCCGACAGCTCCATGCAGACGCGTGGGGGGGAAGGCGGGGCAGGGAGAGGAGCTAGTCGTGACATCAACCCAGGACACAATTCCTGACATCTGGAATGCCATTATCCCTTGCGAATTTTATAAGATTTTGGCACAGTTTATGGGGGATTCTAAATTCCTGACAACCGGAATGCCGTTATTCCATGGGAGTATGGGAGGGGAACTGGTGGGTTCAAAATTCCTGACACCTGGCATGCTGTTATTCCATGGGAATTTTTTGGGAATTTTTCATGTTGTATGGGGGGTGCTAAATTCCTTACACCCAGCATGCCATTATCCCATGGGAATTTGGGAAGGCAATTAAAAGCTTCTTAATTCTTGATGTTTGGAATGCTACTAATCTATGGGAATTTGGTTGCAGAGCTGGAAGATTCCAAATTCCTGATACCTAGAAGGCCACTATTCCAGTTGCATTTTGGGTGGGAACCAGAGGATTCCAAATCCCTGATGCCCAGACTTCTGTTATTCCCTGGGAATTTGGAAGGGGGACGGGTGAATTCTGAACTCCCAATGTCCTGGATGCTGTAATTCCATTAGTATTTGGGAGGGGGACTAGGTGATTCTAATTTCGCCATGCCTGAGACACTTCTATTCCATGGGGATTTGGGGGGTCATATGGATGATACGAAATTTGTGAGAGGAATGAAGGATTCTAAATTCCCAATGCTCAGAATGCTGTAATTCCTGGTTTTGGTGGGAATTTGGGAGGGGAGCTAGAGGATTCTCAATGCCTGACACCTGGAACGCTGCTATTCCAGGGCAGTGCTGGCTGTCTCCAGATTCTCATCTGCATGGTCAGAAAACCTGACGGTCTCTGTTGGTGTCCTGCAGAGTGGGCACGAGGGATTTCTGTGTGCCCACCGCAGGATGCAGCCCAGGCAGAAGCGGTGGTGACAGGGCAGAGCAGAAGTCCCATCCTTCTGGGAGTCCTGGCAGATGGGGCAGTTGCCACCTGTCTCTGTGGCCATATCACTCCTGATGGCTCCGGGACTGGCACCAAGATCCACCAAGAACAGGCCGTGCCCAGCACCAGAGCTTGGCTGGGCCTTGCAGCCTCGCTCAGTAGGAGTTCAGGCTGGAGCCAAAGTGGTCCTGCCAATGTCTGAATGGAAGCAGTGAGGGGCACAATGTCACAATCCATCCCCCTGTGATGTCACAGCCCACTGCTCTCTGACACTAGCCTCGAGCCCCAGTGACAGCACAAAAGTCATTCCAAGTCCTTGGAACCCCAAGATAAGCAGTGAGGGATGTGAGGTCACAATCCAGTCCTCAGTGGTGTCACCATCTGCACTTCAGACTGCTCAACACTGTGATGACACAGTAGGCCTTCCATCCCTGCAGGCACATGTTGTCAGGAGAAAAAAGGAAATATTGTTTCCTAGTTTCAGTTTCTACTTCTCCATGATGCTCTCCCTCAGACACCTACATCCCATGTCCTTGGCCCTGTCTCTAATCTCTGCTCCACAGCATGCAGAGAGATCCAGAGTGGAGCACTCCTAAATCATTCTGTGTTGAGACCAGCTACTCCTGCTGCTCACTTTGCCTTTGGCATCTGCTGCCCTGCAGGTGCTCGGCTTCAGCAGATTTCCTGTGGAAAAGTTGCGGCCTGCATGGCCCTGGGCCTATGGCAGCACCCCTCAGGACATGGGTGCCAGCCATGGTGGGGCACAAGGGCAAAGGCACCAGAAGGCTGAGGAAGCAGTGCCCAGGGACTGTGTATGGGAAATAACAATTTATTTCTTTTTCCCTAAATAAAGGGTTGCAAGGGCCATTTAGTTCTGCTGGCAGGGGGATCTCTTGCAGGTGGGGGGAGAGTCTGGGATGCTGGGGCCCTTTTCTTTGGGGAATGCTGAGGATCAGGAGATCTGGGTCTGCTGCTCTGGGCAGATGAACCTTCCAACATCACCTCCTGCTCTGGCTCCTCCTGGGGCCAGTCCTGCCCTGCGGACACGGCGACACTTGGGGGTGCCTGTGCCCCCTGGGCTGGGCAGCGGCTCCTGTGGCGGCTTCCTCCTCCTCCTCCTCCTCCTCCTCCTCCTCCTCCTCCATGGACACTGCAGGGCTGCTGCTGCTGGCTGGAGTCCCCATCTGAGAGCTGGAGGAGCTGGAGCTCAGGTTGCTGGGGCTGGAGGAGCTGGAGCTGGAGCTGGAGGAGCTGGATCTGCTGCTGGCTGCTGGGCTGTCATTCTCATCCGCAGCAGCACTGGAGTGCAGCAGCCTCTGGGCCCCGAGCTGCAGTGTCTCACAATGATGTTGATGGTGTCCTGGATCAGTGGCACTGTGTGCTCCTCCAGGACACTCTGCAAACCCTCGATCATGATCTCCTGGTGTGGCCCATACACACAGAGCATGTACAGGATGCAGCTCTCTGCCAGCCACCACAGCTCCCCACACACGGTCTCTGTCCTTTGATGCAGCCAAGTCCGACACGGGGTCCAGAAGTTCCCGTTGTTGGCGGAAAAGTTGTGCCCAGACCTCAGGCAGGACACTGCTGACAGCTCGGGGTGGTGTCTCTTGAGGAGAAGAGGGATGGGGTAGCACAGGGGGATGAGGGCTGTTCTCATCCAGGCCACCGGGAGCTCTCCCTGCCTGGCTCGTGGCTGCTGGCAGCTGCTCGGGGACTGTGATGACAATCTCCAGAGACTTGTCTGTGCTGTCAGAAAAGCTGACCGTGTCTATCGTTCTTCTGCAGAGTGGGCACACAGGATTTATCTGTGCCCACTGCAGGATGCAGACCTGGCAGAACTTGTGGCCACAGGGCAGAGCAGAAGCCACGTCATCCCAGGCGTCCTGGCAGATGGCACAGTTCCACCCATCTCTGTGGTCATATTTGGCCTCTGCAGCACATGGGGAGAGCTAAGGATCAGGAGCTTCTCTCTGTTGCTGGTGTCACAACCTGCAGGAGAAGGGAGGACGGAATGGCCAGGCTGCTGGAGAAGGACACTCCCCAGCCCCCTGAGCTCCATGGCCACCCTGGGGGGATGTTTTCCTGCACAGCTCACCCTCAGTGCTGCAAACACCCGCAGTGCCTGGTTGCCTCAACCAGACAGGGCTGGGGAAACCCTGCTGGTTGCTCTGGGACTGGCACTGGGACCTGTCAAGAACAGGCACCACTCAGCACCTCGATCCTCGATCCTGGCTCGATCCTCCATACCTTGCAGTCATGCTCAGTAGGAGCTCAGGCCAGATCCCGACTGGGCCCAGCTCTGCCCACGGCTATATTTAAGCAGTGAGGGGTGAGATGTCACAATCCAGTGCTTGCTGATGTCACAATCTGCCTCTGGCTGATGTCACCCTCCATCAGCAGGTGACCAGTGCACGTTGTCAGAAGAAAGAAGAAAATATTTTCTCTTGTTTTCAACTTCTACATTTCCACATTGCTCTCCCTTGCCATCTGCATTATGTTCCATGGCCCTGTGCTTCATCCCTGCTCCTGACACCTTGCCAAGGTTTTCTGTGAGGAGAGGAGTGGTGGGACCTGTCAGCATGGACTGCCTGTGGCTGGATGATGCCTCCTCCTGTCACTGCCTCTCCCTGGGCAGTGCTGGGATTTGGAGAACCTGGGTGCTGGTGGCCAGCCCTGGGTGAGACTCTCCCACCCTGTGGGTTGTGTCCCCACTTCAAGGAGAAGCTGCAGGGAATGTTTTGCTCCAGCCCCATCCACTCCCACTGGAACTTGCCCACAGTGCCAGGTCCCTCTCCACTTCCCAAGTCTCTGTGTTTCTGGAAGCCAGTGCCTTTGTGCTCCTCCCCACAGCCTCAGCAAGGAGCTGGAGTTGCTGTCCCAGCAAAGTAGGGTACATGGGCCAGAGGAACCCTGTGACAAGCCAAGAGAGCCCAGGACCCATGACAATGTGGGCCATGCTGTGCCCTCCTCCCTTCTTGCCTCTGGCTATTGTCATCACTGAGAGCAAGCAGGTCTTTTTTCATTTGGAACTAACTATATACTCTAAAACAGTTTAAACATAACTTTAGATCATCTTTAAAAACAAAAGTTTTTCTTTTTTTTCTAAAAAAGAACAAAATTTTTTTTAGTCTTCAAACTTAAGAAATCACAGTGATTTCCACATTTAATTACTTTAACACCTGCTTATATTTACAGTTAAAACAGTCATATTGACTTCATAATATTTTCACAACTAAAACCCAACTTTTCCTTTTGTTTAACCTCAATATTTTCATGTTGGTTTTGTACATATTATTATCTTAATTCTTTTTTTTATTAAAAAAGTCAAGTGTTTATAAGTCTCATTTTAAGTAGTAAAAAAATTAATACTTTGTCTAAACAACAAATAGATTTGTAATGTCTTCCAAGCCACAGCTAAAAGTTACTTTACAATTCAAATGTTTTTTTAGTAATTAGGCTGAATTAAATTAAAATTTTAGTAAAAGCTCAGTTAAAAACAGTAATATTGCTTAATTACATTTTATCAAAAGGAAAACAACTTTGTTTAGTCTCTCCCTCCCCAACTACAAAAACCACAACAAACAAGCTCAACCTAACCCCCACCACAAAGCCAAAAAAACACAACAAATCAACCCGTACCCAAGACTATAACTAAAAGTATTAACAACAACAAGATTTTTATCATGTTAGAAAAAAACAAAACAAAACAAGAAAAACCCCACCAAAACAAACAAACAAAAAAACCCCCCACAAACCCAAAAAACCAGCAAAATTTTAAGAGCCCAAAAGCCTCCCCTCCCCAGTCTGGCCCCAGCCCTGGGCCCAACCAGGCCCACAGGCCATGCCAAGCTTAGCTCCAGCCAAACGAATTACCTTCTAAAAAGCCAAAAGTTTAAAAAAAAATCTTTTCCAAGGTTTTTTGACTTTACATGTATATTTCACAAAACTACATAAACTTTCTTATTAATGTAACAATATATTAATCTTAAAAATCCAAAACTAATTAGTCCTTATCAAATACAACAAAAGCTACCCAAGTCTCAAGAAATAAAAATTTCAAAAAAACCTTTACAAACCACCACACCCATCTAATATGCATCTCCCTATTGTACCTTCATAGAAAGAAAAGCCTACTCATAATTCTATTCAGTCTTTCATCTTTTTCTCTAGGCTCAGGAATTTCACATTGCCTTGACTGAGCAGCAGTCTGTGCTAGTAGCATTTTTTTAGAACTAAGAGTTTCTTCTGTTACTTCCTTTTCTATAAGTTCCTGGTCCTATCTACAAGCAGATTCACATGGTCTGTTTGTAAACATTCCTCTTACTCCTTTCAGTTACAATGCAAACTTCTCCTGCAGCCAACTCTTGTCAAGGTAAACTCACAAAGTAGACCTTGCAATAGAAAAGAGACTCCTTAGAATTGGTAGTGGGAGGTGGAGGGGGAAGGTTTTTCTTTTGGTAACTGGAAGTCTTGTTGGAGAACTGCTTGTGCTCTGGAGATGGACGCCAATGATGTGTATCCAAGCCTTGCAGGTTCATTCCTGAGCTTTCTGACAAACCAAGGAGACTGAAGGGTTATTGGGTCAGGGGTGACATTCCAATCTGGGAACATTTTCAAATAGTTCAAAAAATTATTTTTTTAAATTCTATAGAACTGTTACCATATTTATGTGTTCCCAGAGAATCTTTTCCTTCTCTTTGGGGGACTTCCTCTCCTGAGCTCCCAAATCAGGCCAATTCCCAGGGCTCCTTCCCAAACGGAGGAGTAGCCCATGGCCTCTACTCTCCAGCTGGAACAGAAGGAAGCACAGAGCTTGCTGTTGTGGGAGTGGAGCTTCTCTTTCCTGCTGCTTTCCCTTTGGGACAGGTTGGTGTGTGCTCATTTGATAAAGGGAGGTTTAAACTCTGCAGAAGTTGTGTTTCAAAGTGCTCCCTCCTCGAGCTCCTCTGTGGGTATCCTTGGACCAAAGGCCTCTTGGGGTGAGCTGCCAGAGGACAGGTGAAGGAAGGAGGTTGATATTTCAGGGTTGTGACTGCTGCAGGCAATTGGTTTCCAAAGGAGGCCGGCGATGGGAGTGGACACTGTTCTCACTTGCCTGCAGCAAAGGAAGGTGGATCATGGTAATCTTTTTGAGGAGGTGGTGATCAGGAGTGTTTTCCAAGAGATGGGCTTGCAAAGATGAAGAAGGGAAGGTTTCAGGAAGGAGCAGCAGTCCCTTGCCTGGGTCATACCCCAGGGAATCCCAGAGGAGAAGAAGTGTGAGAAGAATTGTTTCCTCTTGTGCAGACCAGCAATTTTCTCCTCTTTCAAAATAAGACAGACAGCTAAACTGGCTGTGTGTTTCTTTAGGTGGTGGGGAGAGCCAGAGACACAGACACCAGCTGAAGGAATAGTGTAATTTACTCTCATGCAGAAGGGCAAAAAAGTCAGAAAAGGATAAGCTAAGCAATGCATCTCATCATTGATACTTGAATACAGTGACACAAGAAAGCTTGTCTCTAGAGATTAAGAAAGATACATCACTTAATACCCCACTCCTTTCCCCTTCATCCATATCCACACATCAGCGGGGGGAAGCTGTGCCAGCCAAGCCCTGAAGAGCGACAGCCAGGAACTGGGAAATGCTGCGGTGCTCCACCTTTGCTGGCCACGAGGCTTCGGACTGCGCTGTGAGAGTAGCCTGGCTTTGATAGTGCTGAACGAGCAATGTGACAGAGCTTCTGGTGTGGGACATCTGATTTCATTCTCCTCCTGGTTTTCCCCCCTGTCACGGTGTGACTTGGGTTTGCCAACCTTAATATATTTAATTTCTTTTTGAGACAGGACCCAGGAGCAGAGACAAGGTAGGCTCAAAACTTAAAGAGGTACAAGAAGAAATTTATTAATAATACAAAAAAAAAAAAGAATTAGAATTCAGGATAAAATTCCTAAATTGTTCCCTCCTCCCCTTCATTCCACATTTCTTACCAACCAACATACAGAGAGAACACTTCAGTCAGCTATACACTTAAATAATCAGTTCAGTTTACTTCAGAGAGAAAAGTCCCTTTTCTGGTTATGGCTTAGGGGGTGTCTTCACCTTCACAGTTTGCGTCCACCCGAGAACCACAGAACTATGATTTTTCCTCCCATTTACACAGTCCTTCCAGAGCCGTGTTATGGGTTACGATGCACACATGGGGTACCACCTCTAAAGGCAGGCTGCAAAAACACAGAATTCTCTTCATTGGCTTCTCTATCAAATGTCTCTGTTCATATTCCAGTTCCAGAACAGAGACCCCCATTCCCTCGGGGCAAAGGATTCTTTTCTCAAATATTTCAAACCTCGATGTATTTTCTACAGTTTAAAGGAACTTCAGTGAAGTCACAATCCCCACAGCCCACAAAAAAGGTTTTCAGCTACTTGCGTCTTTTCAATCTCTTCCCACCAGGAACTTTGTCTTCATCCCGCTGACTTCTGTAATCTCCATGCTTCATTTCTTGTCATTCAGGGGAACTCAGGAGGTCCAGAATTCCATGCAGGCATAAAGAAGTTACAATTGTATCCAGATTGCAAAGAAACAAACGTGGGCAGCTGGAGTTCTTCCCTGCCATGTGGAAAGGCCAGCGGAGCCCAGCCGGCAGGGCCGGGGCCATGTGGCCGGTGCTGGGGCCATGTGGAGCCCAGGGGCCATGCAGAGCTGGTGCTGGAGCCATGTGGAGCCGGTGCTGGAGCCACGCGGAGCCGGTGCTGGGGCCATGCGGAGCCCGGGGGGCCACCCAAGCCAGGGGCTCCCCGCAGAGCCGGGGCCGGGGTTCTGAGCCGGGCCCCCACTCCGCAGAGCCGGGGTGCCGGGCCGGACCCCAGACCGAGCCCAGGGCCGGGCCGGAGGCCCCCGCCAGGGCCTCCCACCCCTCCGGAGGCCGGGAACCAAAAGAGACAATGAACTCGAGGCAACTGTGATTTGTGAAAGCGAAATAACTTTTTCATTGGTCTCCCGAGCTGTCCGTCACCAAATCAGCTCTCTAATTGGTGCCAGCAGCTCACATTGGAAGCTCCCAGAGACGGGAGAGTGCCCCCCACTCCCCCTGAGGTGAAACCACCCCTCCCCCACACCAAGTGAAACCAACACACCCCCGAGCCTGGACAGGGCTCAAGGAGGAGCCAAGGCCAGGTGTGGCCTTGTCCAGTTTGATAGTAATACTTGGTTGGAAGGTTATTAGGGACTGAAACGGTTCATACCTTAAGCATTCTTATGAAGTTTTGCCCATCATAGCAAAAAAACTATATAAAGAAGCTGTAGCCACAGAAGCCTCCCTGAAGAACTTTGGAGTTCAAGTTAAGTCACCTAGGAAAGATAAAGAGCACACTATCCTTAATTCATCTCAGGTCTAGGGAGAAACAAATAAGGCTGAAGGAGAGGAATGCATTCCACAATAGAGCCAAACACAGCAGCAGAAAATTCTTCCCTGGCTAAGTTTGGGGCAGGAGAGACCACAGCTCAGGGAAGCCGGATTTCCTCTCCCTAAAATGAAGGGAGAAGGAGGTTTCGGACATAACCTCTGGTCAGAGGCAGGGAACACCCATCCTCCCTTACATAAAGCATCCCAGGAAGGCCATCCATGGGACATTCCTGTGAGAGGCAGCTGAAGGGGTGTCAGAATCCATCAAAGACACCCTGAAGGGCTCCCCAGGTTCTTTGCACGCAGGACTGCAGTGGATGTAACAGAGTCTGTTGTAAGAGATGATGGCAAACTCCCCCCAGCCTGGGAGGTGTCTGGGTTTCCAACCCTGCCTGAGCATTTATTAACCCATCAGATTCTCTGCTGTTCAGGGGGACCACCACCAACAAGACCAATTAGAGAGGATCAGCAGAACATCATAGGAAGCCATGGAGTGGTGATACCTGCCTTATTCTGTCTCTATCACTCTTACCTATATTTTATTTCTTTCTCTTCTTTTTTCTGTCTTTCCCTCTCTCTCTGTCTCTCTCTATCTCTCTCTCTTCCTCTCCTATTTACTATCAAATAAAACCCATACTACTGACTCTGGCATATGATCTTGTTTGCACCTTAATTCAAGCAGAGGAGTTTCTAAGAACTTTCATAACTGGATCTTGACGAAGGGTCATCTACACAGAGGGCAACTTCGGCTCAGGGCCTGTTGTTCAGGCTGCAGTCAGAGACCACAGTTAACACTCCAGTTTTGCCAAGTCACAAAAACCATTTACAATTGGGCTACCGATGCTGAGCAGCTTTCCTAGTTTTTGAAAAATTACAACCGTAAAGAACCCAACAGATTTTCCTCCATGAGGGTACCAGCAGTAGCACGATACCAATTCTTTGCACCTCTTCTCTGTCTCCTTGGTGCTTTTCAGAGCTCCTCAGTTCCCAGCAGGAATGAAAGCACGTGTGATAATGTAAGTGATTTGAGAGCTCTGTGTGCCTTGCCACACGAGTGTTCATGACAGAACCCCCCACTCGTGGGTCTGTTGAGTTAAATTCATCCTAACTCTGTGCAAACAGCAGCCCCGAGATGCTGAGAAGTGCACGGACAGTGGGTGGGTGTGCATGCACACACCCATGGGCTGCCTGCTGTACGGGCAGAAGGTTTTGCTCAGGAGGAAATCTTCACTCCCAAGTGGGAGGAAGAGATCAAATCTATATGAAATTAAAATATTGATCAAAATGCATCAAATAATACATATGAATATCTATCATATATGTAATTTAAATTAGAAAATGCTGCATATTATATATTTTAATATTTATACTGTAATAAATAGAATATATAAAATATATATTGGATCTTTTTCTAGGCCATTGCTTGTGGGGCATATAGACGATCACCTAGTGTTACTATACTTTTGCATCTGGCACTACATATTATAGCACCAGCTCCTCTGGGAGTTCGTTTATGGAGTTTCACAAAAAGGGCTTCCATCATTTCAGTGCTTGTGAGAACTTGTTGCTTCCCAGTTCTCCAGCATCCTTCTGAATTATGGAGCATCTCAGCACTTGTGTCACTGGCCCTTCCCTCATCCCCAGCCTGCAGCAGTTTCAGCCATTGCTGTCTCCCCCTTGCTCCAGCTCATTTGCCAGTGCTGCCAAAGGCAGCAGAGCTGGCTCAAGATCCCTCTTGGCTTCTGGTGTCCAGGATGACCTTCAGAGGGACGAGCTGCCAGTGGGATGGGGGTGGATTTGTCCTCCCCGGGTGGCTCCTGGTTGGAGTTCTATGCTCAGTGGGGTCCCAGAGTTTTCTCAGCTGGCTTTGCAGGGAGTTCTTAGTGAACGTGTGGCTCTGGTGCCATCCCAAATCTGCACTTTCCTTGCCCAGCCTGAGTGCACGTGGGTCACGTGCTGGGCATGGCTGGAGATTTCCATGGCCAAAATCCCCCAATCATCACCTTTACATCTGCTCATTGCTTTGGATAGCACATATCTCTACTTCTTTTAGCTGAAACATTGAGTTTCTTGCAGATCATTACACCCACATTATTAATGTACAAATAGACAACAAATCCACTTAAGTTTAAAAATGACATTTTTTTTAAATTTCTACATCTGTGATGCCAATATATAAACACAAAAATATCACTTTAATAAACTAATTTATTATTACAATTGTGCTATGTAAATATATACAATTATGCACTTCCGTTTAAAAAGTTAATTTATTGCAGCCCTCTAAAACCACTCTACACAAATATGAATTGAAGTTTTAACAGCTTCATTTATTACCTATTACAACTGTACAGCCCAAATACAAATGCAAAAATATCGATATCCCTCTCTAAAGAATCCCAGATTCAGAACTAAATTAATAGAATTTTATAACCATACTACTCAATACATACGTAAATATTTGTAAATGCATAACCATACAATATACAGATGTAAATATATAATTCATATTTGATATGACATAAAGCAAGACATACACACATAACAAACATATTTATAAATATACAAAAATCAATGTGCCAATGATCCTTAAAACCCTATGAACAGAACTACACAGCTATATAACTGCACAAGTCAGTAAATATAAACTCAGATGTGAACAGATCAATATAATGCATCAGTATAACAATTTACATACATACATACCTATACAAACATCAGTCTACGTAGGTAAATATCCATAAACTTCTAACTTTCTCAGTCCAACTCTACACATCTGTAACTAGAACTACACCAGGAGGCATTGCAGCCACCAATGTTCCCAGGCTCTTCCACGGTCTCTTCCTCCCACGCAGAGCAGTTCTCCTGGACAGGGACAGCAGATGGGACATCTGGGAAACAAAGGGAACACTGAGTCAGGAGCAGAGCCTTTCTCTTGGCAGCACCTTCACTACCATCAGCAAGAGGAAATCTCAGCGCCTCCCAGGAGGGCTGGAAAGGAGAAGCAGGCCGAGGCGGGCCAGGGTGCGGCGGCGCAGCGGCGGCGGGACTGTCCCGCAGCCCCGGCCAGCCCGGCACAGCCGGCACAGCTCCGGCCCTGCCGGCACTAGCTGCTGCCCCAGGACAGCCCTGTGCCGGCCGGGCAGCTGCGCTGAGCAGCCCCAGCACGGGCAGGGCCGCTCCTGCCCTGTGCCGGGCACTGCCCACGGCCACAGCCCACGGCACCCTCACCCACCCTGCCTCAGCGGCCCTGGGGCCTCACCCAGGCATCTGTGCCAGCAGCACCTCCCTGCTCCTGCTCCTGCTCCTGCTCGGGGGCCTTCGGCTTCTCCCTGCTGGCTCCTGTCAGTCCTCCTGCTGTCTTCAAGGTCTTCACTGCAGCTGTGGCAAAATCGGAGGCTGAGGAATTGGTTCCAAGGCCTGGCAGAGCTGCAGTCCCGGACCCTCTGTGCTCCCTGCTGGCCCTCCATCCCTCAGCCCTGCCATGCTCTCGGCAAACCCCGAGTCCCTTCAGTTTCTTCAGACCCCGCAGTCCTCTCACCCCTCAGTCCCTTCTGACCCCATCCCGTCCCTTAGAGCCGCCACCCCTCAGCCTGTGCCACTTCCTGTCACCTCAGTGCCACCATCGCCCTCAGCTGCCCCACACCCTCAGCCCAGCAGCACCTCAGGGTCACCGTCCCTTCAGTGCCAGCGCCTCCTCAGCCCTCAGCCCCTCAGTCTCACCGTCCCTCAGCAGCTCCTCAGGGACACTGCCTCGCGGCCACCGGCAGCTGCCACCGCTCCAGGGACACCGGGCTGGAACTGCTGCCCCGCCCCGGCCCCGACCGCCAGCTCGGACCCAGCACAGTAACAGGAGACAGAGGGCACGGGAAAACAAGAGATTAAGAAGGCATCCGTAAGAAGGAGGTAAAACGGCCTGTATTTTGTACAGATATCAATCTTTGCAACTAAACTCCCATATATAAAATACAACTATGCCTATTTATAAACTTAACTATATACATGTAAATGTAACTATACATATGTATAAATGCATCTAGGACATCTATAATTTCACATATCAAAAATAACTATATACATTTTACAACTTTATATAAAATTAAAACTATACATATCTATAAAATACAACTATATAGATGGATAAACATAACTATATAGACATAAATGCACCTATATAAATCTATAAACATATAAAACTATATAGATATATAAATATAACTATACTTGTCTACAAAATACGGCTATTGGCAGAGGGTTTCACCTGCCTGATGGTCATGGGTCCTCTCTCTCTTCCCTGCCACACAGGGCAGCCCTCCTGGAGAGGTCGATCAGTTGGGATCTGGGAAGCAAAGGGAACACTGAGTCAGTCTTGGCCCTTGTTCGTGTTTCCTTGGGCACCAATTGTCCTCCTGTCAGGGACTGTTCAAGATGGTCTAAAGGCAGACTCTCACTTGGAATTTTGAAGCCTGCTGTTTAGAGAACAGGGACCCTTCAAGAACTGTGTAAAGCACTGAAGTATCTCGATAAAGTCTCAGCACTCGCAGTGCAAATGGCACCCATGAGAGCTTGAAACACAGACAGTCCCAGCTCCCACAAAGAAGCCCAGCCTTGTTCTTTCGCTGTGCTGACAGAGAGACCTCATTCCTCACTGAAATGGCTGAAGGGTGCTGTGAGCTGAGTTATGAATCCAAATTGGGATGCCCAGCTTGATGACACAAACACCACAAGGTCAGGTTTATTTCTGGCTCTCTTGCCACACCAGAGGACTCAGTGTCAGAGCCTCTGGAGAAGCGTGGAGGGCAGGGCTTGGGGAGGTTGTCTCAGTGCAGGATTTGAACTAAAGGCATGGGAAGCATCTACCCTGCAGACAAGAACTCAACTCTTCTGATCTCCCTGCCTGTCAGAGGCAGGCTCAGAGCAGCTGTCTCACATCTCTCTAAAACCCATGTGGAGCTCTGTCCTTACCAGGCTCCTCACGTTCCTGGGAACTGTTCCTACAGCTCTCAGTGCCAGGCATGAAGCTTCCTTCTGCTGCAGCCTTATTCAGAGAATCCTCTCCTGAAGACTCAGAGGCAACATTAACATTCCCCTTGAAAGAAAAACAGAAAGAAACAAACCCAAAGGTCACTCACTATTTTTTTGGAATTATATCAGAGATGTAGGAACTTTCCTTCTCCACTCCCAGGAGATGTGGAGCACAAGGGAGCCTACATGGTTCACATGACAAGTATTTTAAACTCAGAATTTGGGTGGCAAAGGTGAAACTGAAGCTCTTACAAATGACCTTTGAGGCCAAACATGAACACAGAAAACCAGAAGACACCAAGTGATGGACTTGCCCTCATGTTCTGACCCTCGCTTATCCCACGAGCTGTAAGAAATCAGCCAGCAGAAAGCCAGGGGCCCTCCTGGTTGACAACACGGCTGTCAGCGAGGGCAGAGCTCAGTCCAGCACTGCCCAGGGCTGTGTGCTGCAAACCCACATGAAAAGCACACATTTCATTTCTGGCTGGGAATCTCAACACCCCCACTTAACTGCTCACACAATCCATCACCAGGTGGTGCTTTTTGGAGCCCTCTGCTGCTGCCCCATATGTATGACCCAGGCAAACATTTCTGGACCTAGGATATTTCCAGAATCAAATTTTCCAATGCCAAAAATCTGTAAATTTGGAGGATAAAAAAAAAACCAACCCAATCAATTTCTTCTGCAATAGCCCATCTATTAGAATCCTAAAGATTCTAAAGATGGTTCGGACCCTGCAATGTTTCCTTTTAGTATGGAATAAAATGCTTTTGAAAACTGCTATGTGTGAATTTACAGAAGATAAAAGACATCCCAATTGAGAATAAAATATTAGTAAATCCAAAAAATTCCACTCTCCACCTTGAGTCAGTGCTTCCTCAATCATGAATGTATTGCAGCCAGTGGGGTCAGCACATCAATAGAAAGAGAGGCATTCTTTGGCCAACAGGTATAATAACTGCAAAAAGGCCTTTGCAACACTCCAGGCAAGTCTGGGAAGAGGCGAGAAAAATGGGATTCCTAATCCAAAGATTGAATCTGTCAGACAAAAGGACAGAAAGCTGCAGCTCCAGCCCATCCCCATATACGGCTCTGGGAGTGCCTACACGCACGGCACGGCTCCCACAGCAGCAGCAGCTGCAGCCCAGCCCTCGCTTTGCCTTGGCCTTCCAGCACAAAAGAGGCACAGCCCACATCTGCTGCTGGAACTGAGGCACCACTCGCATGCCCCTGCCTGCACGGGACACTTGGCCTTCAGTGGCATTCTCCAAACACTCTTCTTTCCCATCAAACAAAGCTTGTTACAACCTGAAAAACATCACCACAGATGCCCCTGCAGGAATCATTCTTCCCAGGAAAAGCAGCACCCAAACTTGGCCAATGTTATGAATAAATCCTTCAGAGAAAGTTTTACCCTGCTTCCGCTCCTGTCTGTGCGGGACGGCTGCCCCAATCCCGATCCCGCTCCCGCTGCTGTCCTCGGGACAGCTGCTGCCTCTGGTCCTGTCCTCACTCCTGCCCTGTCCCCACTCCCTGCTCCTGTTCCCACGGGACTGCAGCCGATCCCAATCCCATTTCTGCTCCCTTCCTGTCCCTAATGCTGATCCGGTTCCTGCTCCCTTCCTGTCCCTAATGCCGATCCGGTTCCTGCTCCCCTTCCTGTCCCTAATGCCGATCCCAACCCCATTCCCGTTCCCATGGAGGGAGAGGGATGCTGCCCGTGGCTTCAGCCCCGCACTGGTATTCCGGGCAGAGCAAGTGGTTTCACAGGGATAAAAAATTTCCAGGGACATTCTCCAGAGAAAGTTTTTCAGCGGTTAAAGTTGTATGTTTTTATAAATGTTTCCAGTTGTCTGTAATGTTAATTGTTAATGTTAAGTTCTTGGTCTCACCCTACTTTCGGCCCCAATTGTCCTATCCCATATCCCCTTTCCTTGCTGGCCGGGTTAATGCCCTCGCTGCCTCCCCTAAAATGGCGCCTGTGACAAGAGGAGGAGTGACATCAGTGGAGTAGATGCAAATGAAAGACGCGAGAGAATGCTGGGACACCATTCAGAGCTGAAACCCCTAAAATAACGAGCCGAAATAACATCTAAGACTGAAAACAGCATTCCACAGGTGGGAAAAATAAGCGGAGAAGGCAAGGTCACCATCTGGAGCTGCACCGTGACCTGAATCGCACCCTACCATCAGGACCTCCCCTTACAATAAGGAGCCCTGGCAGTCTTTTTAGGGACCCAGGAAGACGAAAGACCTAGCCCTGCATGTGAAGACAGAACTGAACAACTTCTCCGTGTCGCCTTTCGGGAGCAGCAGTGGTGTGCGTAGCTGTTCGGGGGCCCAGAGCTGATCTCTGATAAAGGAGCAGGTCTCCTGGCCCATTTATCTCAGCCAACACAAGCTCACATCTCTCATCCTCACTAACGAGGGGGAGACTTTTTCATCCTTCTTCTTTTAGAAATCCTACCTAACTAAGAATAATTAGATAACTGTATAATAATGAAACAAATTAACTTCAAGAAGCCTTTGCTTTTCAGCCACATAACATGGTTCCAAAGGTCTCAGTCCAGTCTCTTTTATTCCCATCCAATGGGGTTACCTCAGCAGAGGGACACCTTTGAGGCAGGGATCTCCTGACCTCCAGAATAATTTTTTCTAGCTAGCTGTGATTCCTCTTCCGCATCAGGATTCCACGCTGATTGGAGGCCATCAATGCTGCACTACCAGCACTACCAGGTGGAACACTGCGGGCTGAAGTGCCCAGTGTGGCTGCAGGAATGCAAACACATTGGCAGGCTCCACCATGTGGCTTTGGGACACAGAGCTCTATTGCTGCCTTGGATCAACCATCCCAGGAAGCACACAGGAAAGCCGGAGAGAGAATCTTGCATACTGTAGCATCTTTTCTGCATCCTGTGTGTCTTCAAAACTTTCAGTCTTTCAAGTCATCTGTGCATTGTTCTGACATGTCTGGATAGGCTGGATAAGTTTACGATGTGTTTTTCTCCAACTGCAGCTAGAATTACACACCAAACCCTTGGCTGTTTCTTGGTACTTGAACAAGTTGATGAGCTGCAGTCCGGTGCCTGTGGCTGGGATCCAAGGGGTGTGGTTGATGCCAGTGCTGAGTTCCTTTACTGCAGGAGCTGGGCCATCCCTGGCTGCACAGATCTAATCACAGTGAGAATTTCAGCTCCTCAACATGTCCAGTGGCTGAGCTCAGCTGCAGAGGGACAGGATAAAACCCCCTTTGTAACCAACCTCTGGCTGTGTGTGAAAAGTGAAGGAAATCTTGCTCTGACTTGAAGACGAAAGTAACAAAGTCTTGTTTAACATCTATTTCAGTACCATCAGCACTGAGCTATTACTATTGTGGTGGACATTTTCATGCAGACTCCTGGACCTCTTCCCATTGTTATTTCTGTCTTTTTTAGATGGATTCTGCATCTACATTTTTTTTCAAGAAGAGAATAAAAACTTGATTTTTGTTTAGTGGAAGCAGTGCTGAAGGGACCAACAAGCAGTGCAGAGATTCCTTTCATGTAATAATCCTTGGAAATAATACAGATAGAACAAACTGCCTTTCCAAATACAACTCCCTACAAGCTGGTGTGAATCCTCAGAGCAATAAGTGACTGGGGCTCTCCAGGTTACATGCATGTCAGGACAGTGGTCAAGTATTAAGGTAACTGGTGATGGATCTTTCTTAGTCCCTACAGACAATTTTTTGTAGCAATAGTCCAGTGCATTGCTTAGCTTATCCTTTTGTATTTCTTTGCTGTTTTGCACTGCAGTAAATGACACTTATGCCATAAACTGGTGTTCTTGTCTTTGGTGCTGACCCTGCCTGCTGGCAAAACAGGAACCCATTCCCTTCAGAGTTGGACTTGGTGGAGGCACAAGATGGTGGCCGGGGCTGAGGCAGCACACACAAGATGGTGGCCGGGGCTGAGGCTGTCCCTCAGTGAGGTCTGCTGTCCCAGCCCCGGCCCCAGAGCAGTGCGGGGCAGGCAGAATCCCCATTTCAGCCCTCGGCTTAAATGGACATGAACAGACAGCCGAGGGACAGACACAGTGTGGCACCTTTGGTCTGTGCACACAAACATCCACCAGCCAGTTTGTAATGTCAGCTGGCAGTATTTTGATGTCAAGGCAATTCAAATAGGTGAAAATAGGAAGAAACTCCAAGATTTAAGTATTTTTAAAATAAAACTTCTCCCCCCCCCCCCCCCCCCCCCAAAGTGGGCCAAAAGCATTTCCTGTGCAGATGGACTTCATTTAGTGCTCCATGCACAGAGCCCCGGCTGGGCAGGGCACGGCGCCCACTGCGCTGCGGGCTCTTTCTGCTGCTACAGCTGGGCACACCTGGGGACAGGTTATGACCAATCATGGGAAAACCGAGGGGTTTTTGGGGGCTGCATTGCTCTGCACGTACCCAGGCCATCTGTGGCACAGAGCTTTGGGCCCCTAAGAGGTAAACGGCTGGAAAATATTTAATTTTCAGCTTTTAATAGAAGTGACTACAATCGAAGTTACACAGCAGGGCCCAATCCCCACTGCCAGCTCAGGGTTATAAAGGAGGTATTACTTTATTTCAGTGCTGGGTGCTTGGGGAATCACTTTTCTACCATGTGCTCACTCAGAATTCTCACCTACTAGTGTGTAACCATAGAAGTAAGACACAGTCTACTTTGCTGAAACTCACATGCTCAACATTCCCCCGAATTACTTGACATATTTGAAAGACTTCTCAGAAGTTATTGGTAGGAGAGTAGGGGTCTCTTAGGGGCCTCTGGTGGTCATTTGGGGAATCATTCCTCAAATTCTCCTCAGATGGTCAAGAGCCTCGTCAAACCACCTTCTTCCCCTTGAATGCATTCCAGCCACTTTCTCAGGAGCACCAGGCTTTTTCTTCTCAAGACTAACATAGGCACTTGCACACATTCATCATTGCACTGAAGGAAGATAGTGTTCAACACTGTCTGCTAAAGCTAAAGGAATTCATTATTCATTGCAGTTAAACATTTTCTCAACTCCTTCCTTCTCTGGGAATTGTACATAAGCATTTTGTCAATGCACCTTGAAAATGCCTTTGCAGACTGAAACCACTTTGCGTCTTTGCTTCAGAAATTAAAAATGAAAACACAGATTGCCTACTGAAATGCTTCTGCATCCTTCCAAATCAGTTCACTGCTCAAGCACAAGCCTCAGGTTCAGCTTCAATTCCCTCTGTGAGATATGAGGCAATATTTTGCTACAGCCGAAAGGCTGTTAGAAAAAAAGAATTAAATCTGTTGGTTCTAGGAATTGTTAGTTATGGTTTGGATTTGTTCTAGTTACTTTGTTGGGTGTTACTGTGAGCTGAGTGGAGCAGGGTTGAACACCAGACCAAAAAGAGAGTAGGATAAAAAAAATAAGTGGTCAGGAGAGAACGTAAATTTCCTGGTATGCAGCCAATGGGAAAGGGGACAGGGATCACCCCGAGCTGGAGAAGGCAATAAAAAGAAGCATTTTCTTGGAGTGTGTGTATGTTCAGCTTTTGGGGGAGGGACACACACACCCGGTGCTGCTGAATCTGTACTAAGAAACTGTTCTTTTTGCTTTGATGAGTTTGTCCCCATTTAATTGTATTCAAGAGTTGGTTCATTTCTAACATCTCTCTCCGGGAAGCTCCGAGCTGCCTTGCACAGTGCTTGCTGTGCTCCAGAGAGCACAAAGCAGGCTGGCCTGGTGCCCCTGACTATTTCTGCACAATGCTCTGCATTTCACACCTTTGCTCTGGCTCAGTGCACAAGTGCAGGATTGCAGGCGCTTCCTGCCAGAGCTGTATGAGGCACTGTCTGCTGCAGATGTGAGCTGACAAGCTGTCAGTGCCTCCCGCTGGCCTCGGTTCCCTGGCACAAGGGCCGTGCCTGGAGGACGCTGCCCTGTGCTGGAGCCTGCGGAGCAGCCCGGCTCCCTCCCGCTGTGCCCAGAGTGCTGCACACACTGCTGACCCTGCCCAGGAGTGACAGGGCAGCCGGCACAAGAGCAGCAATGCTCAGCCAGGCCAGCAGCCCTGGGCTGCTGTTTGCCTTTCTCTCCTGCTGGGCAGCCTGCAGAGGACCAATGCCAGCAGTATGTGCTGTGCCCAGCACAGCTGTGCTTCCCCTGGCCCCAGCCAGCTGCCAGTTTGGCTCTGAGAGCAGAGGATTTGCCCAGTGCCACGAGGAGGCACCCAGGGCCGGGCTGCTGCCTCTGGCAGCTACAAGGGCCTCCTTCCAGCCTGCCTCTGCCCAGGCACCACTCAAGGCCTGCACCTGCACTGGGTGTTTGGGCTGCTCCCCTCCTTTGGTTTTGCCTGCAAATGTCAGTGCCCTTTCTGCCTTAAAAGGAAGCACCATGGCTGGGCAAAAGCTGCCAGTAGGCCATACACCAAAGGCAGTATGGTCTGGAGAGGATGAATGAAGGAGAGCCTTCCCCACTTTCAAAGCACACCAAATATGGAGAATAAATTCCCAAACTCAAGTTTTTCTCTACAAGGCATCCACCCAGTTGACCATAGTTGTTGTTAATGTTTGTGTTGACGTGTGTTCTCCCTATTGACCATAATTGTTGATGTTTGTGTTGACTATTTGTTGTCCCCATTTTATGTCTTTGTAAATACTCCTGGCTGTTTGTCCCTTACCCCATCCCAGCACCCACTCTCCCATCCACGCACACCTCCACAACCCCCTCCAAAACTGCGTGCCACAGCAAGTGCTCAGGGGATACCACTCAGTGATAAAAACCTCTAAAAACAATGAGACAGTATAACATCTCAGACTAAAAAACCGGTACTCCCAGGTGGGGAAAACAGTGGAGAAGATGGAATCACCAACCAGAGCTTTTTCGCCTTGTCGCCATGACTTCAACAGCACTCGGTTGGCATGACACCCCTAGAGCAAGAACCATCAAGTGTTTTCTGAGGGATTCGTGTGAGGACAGAAGTCCCAGCTCTGTTGTTTGGCAAAGCTGAATTTCTTCTTCTTAGTGTGGTCCAGCTGGAACACTGGTGGTGTGTGCAAGCCCTTGGGTTCCCCACCCAAAGTTGACCTTTGATAGAGGCCTTTAAAGAGAAGCTGCTTTCCTGGCCCATTTATTTCTCCAAAGAAGCCAGAAATGTCACTTTGCAGCATTAAGAGACAACGGACAATTCAGAAGGCAATGTTGAACTTTCTCACAGAGTCAGAAGGAGGGGAATCTTGCAAATGAGTTGAGGTTTAATAAACTTTATTTATTTATTTGCAATCCTATTCTATAATCGTACTATGGAATCCTACTCTACAATCCTACTCTACAATCCTACTCTACAATCTTATTCTATAATCCTACTCTAGGCTTGTATTGGACAAAATGGTCCTGAATGGATTGCCACTCTCGTTCTCTCTCCACTTCTTCAGTGACAGGATTAGAGGCACCAGGCTGGATGCAGGTTTGGCTGATGTTACAAATGGATGCTGCACAAAGGAAAAAACAAACAAACAAACAAAAGAGCAATGGGCCATGACTTTCCAAACTTGGTGTTTCAAAGGTAGGAGTAATATTTTTAAATAAAAGGGGATTGAGTCCAGTATGTCTAGGAACTGTGGTTCAACACTGGTACAGGTTGTCCAACCAGCTGGCAAGCACCCCATGCATAGAAATATTCCAGCTCCAGTGGGAAGGTGCTCTCAGCAGGATCTCTACTTTAAAGATGTCCCTGCTTCTTGCAGGCCGGTTGGACCTAGATGACTTTAACAGCTCCCTGCCAGCCCAGCCCAGTCTAGGACTCCTCACTGTTTTCACTTGAACAGCACCAAGATTGGAGGTGGGGAGGAGGGGGCTCATCTGATGCCTTGGACTTCAGTGGAGGAGGAGCCCATCCCTGGGACACTGTTTCACCTGCAGCCCGTTTGCATTTTACCAGCAGGAGCTCCTTGGCAGACCAGCGCCGCGCCTCGTCTGTCTGCAGGCAGCAGCTCAGGAAGTCCCGCAGCAAAGGCGAGAAGAGCTTGGGCTACCGCAGCTGTGGGGTCTCTCCTATGGCTATCAGGCTATCAGCCTGGAGAAAAAGGAAACACAAGGCTGCACCTGCTTCTTCCACATCTGTAACTGCTCTCCCAGATGCCACTGTTTAACATGTACTCTGCACTGGCACTTTCTGCCCTGGCAGAGAGGCAGAGATGACTTTCCTATGCCAAAAAACCACCCAAATCCTAATGCAGCCACAGCCTTTCCAAATCCAGGGGATTTTGCCTCGGCAGCTGATTTCATTGACTGACCTAGTTAGTGGGAACTACACCACCAAAAGCACGTTTGCTTCCCTGAGGATTCACACCAGCTTGACAGGCTCTTTGGAATAGAGACTTTGCTTTAACTGTTTTCAAGCATTATTATATAAAAGGGAGTTATTGCTGTATGGAAACAAACATACAAAATCTCATGTTCAACACAGACACATGAAGATGCATGCACAAATCTGTTAGGACGAAAATGCCTGTTTGGGTACATAGGAAACACCTGCAGCTGTCTCTCAGCAGTCTGAAAATTTCAGCTTCCGGTATGCAGAAAGGAAAAACTTTCTATGCTCTAAACAGAAGAAGGATAAGTGCCATCCATTTGGTAATCCTCTGCTCATTTGGATACTCAAGTGAATGCATTCATGGTATGCCCATCCCAGAAAGTGCCAGAAAGGAAACAAATGGGAGGTTTTGGCAGGATCTCCCCATCACCAGGCTCTGCCTTGGTGATGTGGGGAATGTGGCTTGGGCTATGAAAGAAATATGGTCACTAAGTGTTTCAGCAACACTGCACAAGAAGCAGAAGAGACTGTGGCCTTTACACACTCATGCCCAGGTTTCAGGCAAGTTTCCCTCTGAGAAGAAACCACGCAGAGGATGCACTTAATCTCTAAAAACCACTGTTATAGAAACTTTGTTTATTTGGGGTTTCTTTCCTTCCTTTCTGCATAGAAAACACGAGCTCTGAGACTCATGTTTTGATATTAGGGCCGTCTACACAGACAGAAGAGGTGGAATGACTTGAAACTCAAAACAAGTGTTGCCTGAGAAGAGCTGGGGAGTGTTTGTGTGTGGTAAGGCTTGAGTTGCCCCACTGAACTGAACTGAATCAATTGCCAGTCACTGAACCACTGAACCAAACTATAACAGATGCTGATGTGCTGCAGGGACATTTTTAGAAGGGGACCTTGGTGGAAGTGGTGCCAGCAGATGGCAATGGGATTTTGTCCAGTGGCACACAGAATATGGCACAGGTGAGGAAGACAGCAGGATCAGTAAGTATTTGCTCCTTACCCAGACAGGAGTTTGGTTCCAGTAAGGAATTTCTCGTTCCACCATTTCAATGCCCACAATTCCAAAAGACCATATGTCCACTTTGGGGCCATATGGTTGACCTGTCACAACTTCAGGTGCCATCCACCCAGAAGTCCCGGTCATGGAGCACCTTTGATTCTGCTCAGGGATGAGCTGAGCAGAAAGGCCAAAATCAGCTGGGGAGAACAAAAAACACTGTGCAATTAGGAAACCAAGCAAAAGAACTCCCCACTCGAAGTGTGAATATGCGCTGTTCAGTCTCCCTTCCCTGCTAAAATCTGTCCCTGCTTTCCTCAGGACTTTAGCCAAGGAAATAGGAATTGGCCACTTCAAAAATCCCCACATTTTTTACACTGCTCTCAGCAGTGGATTTTATTCCCCTGAAGCTTTCGGTTGTAGCTCCGTCCCTCTGGAAGGGACACACACAAAGCAGGGACTCTCTGGACAGCGTGTTCCTTGTGATTCCTCTGTGCACATTGCAACTGTGCCTTCAGTTTGCAGCAGGGACCCCTGCACTCCCACCAGCACCACTTTGGGGGAATCAGCAGTCACTCAAAAGCAGATCCACACCCCATATCCCCAGAACCTTGCGCCTGAGCAAGAATGTACTGACCCAGTTTGACAGAGCCATCGGTTCTGAGAAGGATGTTGCAGCTCTTCACATCGCGGTGGATCACGAGATTCGAGTGAAGAAAATCCAGTCCTTGCAGGCACTGAGAGAGAAAACAGAAACACGAGGGTGTCACATTACTCACTTTTCAGAAGCAAGTGCCATTTGGGGTGAACTATTATCCTTTTCAGCTGAGGACTGAGAGAAATGAATATTTTTCTTTGCCGTTACTTTCAAATTCTGCCACCAGTACCTTTGCTTTTACAGGCAAGGAATGCGATGCAGGCAGGCTCGAGGCAAACATTTAGAGAGGCAGCGTGAAGAACAACAAATACAAATACAAGAGACAGAGCAAGAATTTAACAGCAGGAGATCAGAGTATAAGAACAGAGTACAGTGAATATAGGTACACTGCCACGCAATTCACTTGAAATGCTCTTGCTTGCCCAAAGCATTCTAGTAACACAGAAACAAAGGTTGGCACATGAAATCTCCCCAATTCTGAGCCCCAGTTTCCCAGACAATCCTGCCCAAGCCCTCAGAAGCACAGGTGGGATCCCTGACCTCCCGACTGACAGCTGCAATCTCTCCTTCAGTCATGTGAGTCTTGCTGATGAGATCGCTCAGAGGGCCTCCATCCATGTACTCCATAACCAGCCAGAACTGGTTATCCACAAGGTAGCTGAAAGAAGGAAACAAGGGCGTGGATATGAACATCCATGGCTACGTTGTTGTTTGGAAAAGACAAGGGTTGATTTTTGTTTCTGGGTCTCTTTGTGACAAGGGCAGATTAAAAGGAGTAGACGTTCCTTGTAGGCTGTGCAGTGTTTGCAGTCTGCGCTGTCTCAAGGAGAATGACACATCTGTGAAAAACAGATGTGTTAGATGGCCAGCAAGCGAAAAGTGCAGTTTAATAATGGCCCGGATGAAAAAATTGTCACACACGGTATTTCTGGAAATAAGCACCTAGTGTCCCTGGAATGCACAGCAATGGATAAGAGGGGACACAATCCAAGGGAAATTCTCTCTAGGAGGATTCATCAGCATGTAAGAGACTTGAAAATACTCAAGGCCCAGAAGAACATGAAGGCAGTGAACTTAGAGGCTGTTGACGTACTATGATAGGGCTGATCCAGGTTTTTGAACAATTTTTAAGCTATCTGTGCCAGGGAAGACTCATGCAGACCAGATGCACTCTCTTCCCGTCTATTTGAGATGAGCAGAGAAATAATGATTATGCAAAAATTAACAGCTCTGTTTTCTGCCAGTGACCAAAGTGGGTTTTTACCTTGCATGTTTGAAGTACGCAAACAAACAGACATGGGACAAAAGCACAACAATTCACCTGTCTAAATAGTTGACCAGGTTGGGATTCCTATTGTTCTTCATGACCATGAGTTCATTGATGATTACTTCCTTACTAGTCAGTCCTTGAAGATTTATTTTCTTTATGGCCACCTAAAAGGACATTGAAAAGCAGTGACTTGAGAAGTTGGTGGCACGAGACCACAGAGCACATGGAGTGGATTTTGCAATGACACATCTGAGCTGAGCCAAAGTGCCTTGTGATGAGACATTGGAGTTATTGTGTACTGACATTCCAACAGCCCATTGCTCTGCTCCCTTGGAGGCCAGTTTCAGGACACGAGGCCACTCATGTTTTGCGTTGTCCACTTGGTAACAAAGATGTCTCAACTATAACCCACAAAGCTCTGACCACATTCTCTGCTGCTCTGTCTGGGATTCAAAAGTAATCCATGCCTTGGTACTCTGTGGATACATCCTGGGCTACAAGCAGGGCTTAGGGCTTTTAGGGACGCCTTGCAGATCTCTCCCTACATGCAGTTCCCA
>JAKWBO010000494.1:0-40000 GCA_034336685.1 Luscinia luscinia
GAATGTGATGGGATCCGAGTGTGCAACAGGACCCGAGTGTGCAATGGGATCGCAGTGTACAACAGGATCCGAGTGTGCAACAGGATCTGGGTATGGGAATGTAATGGGATCTGAGTGTGCAATGGGATCCAAGTGTGTAATGGGATCTCGGTGTTCAAGTGGATCCAAGTGTGCAACGGATCTGGACGTGGGAATGTAACGGGGCTCTGAGTGTGCAACGGGATTTGAGGTGCAATGAGATCTTGGTGTCCAACGGGACCTGAGTGTGCAACAGGGATCCAAGTGTCCCACAGGATCCGAGTGTGCAACAGGATCTGGCGTATGGGAATGTAACGGGATCTGAGTGCAACGGGGTCCCAGTGCAGCACAGGATCCGAGTGTGCAGCGGGATCTGGACATGGGAATGTGATGGGGTCCGAGTGTGTAATGGGATCCAGGTGTGCAATGGGATCTCGGTGTTCAAGTGGATCCAAGTGTCCTCACAGGATCTGAGTGTGCAATGGGGGTCCGGGGTGTAACAGGATCTGGACATGGGAATGTAATGGGATCCGAGAGTGTAACAGGATCCGAGTGTGCAACAGGATCTGAGTGTGGAATGTAACGGACCTGAGTGTGTCACGGGATCCGAGTGTCCTGCAGGATCCGGGCGTGCAAGGGGGCGGCGCGCGCGCGGGGCGGGCCTGCAGCGTGCCCGCGGCGGGAGCTGAGTGTGGCTGAGTGTGCCCCGGACGTGGCAGCGCGCGCGGACGTGGACGCTGGGGATCCGCTGGGACGCGAGCGTGCAACGGGAGCTGAGTGTGCAACAGGAGCTGGAGCTGGAAGCCCGGCGGGATCTGAGCGTGCAACGGGGAGCTGAGTGTGCAACAGGAGCGGGAGCGGGGAGCCCGGGCGGGGCCCTGGGTGTGCAACGGGAGGCGGAGGCGCAGCGGAGGCTGAGCGTGCAACAGGAGCTGGGGCGTGCAACGGGAGGTGGAGGTGCAGAGGAAGCTGAGCGTGCAACAGGAGCTGGGCGTGCAACGGCAGCTGGAGCTGGGCGTGCAGTGGGAGCCCAGGTGGAGATGGGGCGTACAACGGGACCTGGGCGTGCAACGGGACCTGAGTGTGCAATGGGAGCCCAGAGTGGAGATGGGGCGTGCAACGGGATCTGAGTGTGCAACGGAGATGGGCGGTAACGGGATCTGAGTGTGCAACGATCTGAGTGCAACGGGACCTGAGCGTGCAACGAGAATGGGCGTAACGACCTGAGTGTGCAACGGGACCTGAGCGTGCAACGGGATCCGAGTGTGCAAAGGGAGGCGAGTGTGCAATGGGAACCGAGCCTGGAGTGGGAGACGGAGCTGGAGACGGGCGTGCAACGAGATCTGAGTGTGCAACGGGAGATGGGCGTGCAACGGGAGCTGAGCGAGCTGAGTGTGCAACGGAGCTGAATGCACAGCCAGAGCTGAGCGTGCAAGCGGAGATGAGTGTGCAAGCGGCGCCCGGGCGTGCACTGGGACGTGGAGATGGGCGTGCAACGGGACATGAGCGTGCAACAGGAGCTGAGCGTGCAACAGGGAGCTGAGCGTGCAAGGGGAGATGAATGCCCAGCCGGAGCCGAGCGTGCAAGGGCAGCCGGACGCCGAGACGAGTGTGCAAGGGGCGGCGCCGGGCGTGCAAGGGGAGGCGGGGCCGTGAGCCGGGGCACGCGCGTGTGCGGGTTTGCACACTCGCTGCCGGGCGGGCCTTGCACACCCGCGTGGACGCACCCTTGCACGCTCACGGCGTTCCCCTTGCACACTCGCAGTCACTCTGGCCCTTGCACACTCTCGCGCCCCAGCCTCCTAAGCTTCCACGTCGCGTGTCACACACCATGGTCTCTTACGGCCACCCTACCTCGCACACTCGCAGCCCTCTTGCACACTCACATCCTCTTTGCATCACATCCTCTTGCACACTCACACTGCACCCACTCGCTGACGCCCTTGCACACTCGCAGCCTCTAACGCCCCTTGCACTCGCACGCTGTCACACACTCACACAGCGTCCTTGCACACTCAGACGTGTTTTGCACACTCACAGACATTCCCTTGCACACTCACACTCGCTTCCCACACTCACGCCCCTTGCACACCCACAGCCCCTCTAACGCCCCTTGCACACCCACAGTCACTCTAGCACCCCTTGCACACTCACACACGCGTCACACCCACAGGTTTGCACACTCGCCTCGCCCCTTGCACACTCACAGCCCCTCACACACCCCTTGCACACTCACACTCGCACTCGCACTCACACTCACGCCCCTTGCACACTCACACGTCGCACCCACAGTCACTCTAGCACCCTTGCACACTCACACAGCGTCACCCTGCAGGTTTGCACACTCGCACTCACCCTTGCACACTCACACTCACACTCACGCCCCCTTGCACACTCACACACCCACGCCTCTCCCCTTGCACACTCCCCCTCCCCCACACACCTCGCGCGCCCATCCCGCCCCTTACACGCTCCCCTCCCCACCCCCCGCCCCTTGCACACGCGCGCCCCTCCCCCACACCCGCCTGGGTTTTTGTTTTTGGTTTTTTTGGGTTTTTTGGTTTTTGGCACGCGTGTCACACACGCCCTCCCCCCGCCCGTGCCCCGCATGCTCACGGGCCCCTCCCCCACCCCCCCCGCCGCCCCTCCCCCCCCCGGCCAGGCCGGGCTCTCAAGGGCTCTCTCAGGGTCGTCGCCCCTCCCCACCCACGAAAAGCCCCCTCCCCACCCCCCAAAAAAAAAAGGCAACGACCCCCACTCGAATGTCTTCCAGCGCCCCTCCCCCCGCCTCCCCCAGCGCCCCTCCCCACGGAACCCCCGCCCCAGGGTGGGGGAGGGAGCGCCTTGACTCACTGTGACCCCGCCGAACAATCCGGGGGGCGAGAGGGGCAGGGCGTGGCTCCGCGGCCGCCCCTCCCCCCTCGCGCGCCATCGCCCCTCCCCCCAAAAAAGCCCCTCCCCCTCAGCGCCCTCCCCCACCCGTAGAGAAAGGGAAAAAAAAGAATTATTAAAAATTCCCTCCCCCACCCTTCGACGCCCCTCCCCACCCCCCAGCGCTGCCGAGCTGCCCCTCCCCACACCGCGCCCCTCCCCACCCCCCCTTCCGCACCCCGCGCGCAGCGGCTCGGGTGTAATTACGGGATAATTAATTCAGCACTTAATTAATTAATTAATTAATTACTTAATTAACGGACGCGCCTCTGGAGTTTTTCTTTGCCGGGAGAAAGGGCGGGGGGGGGAGGAAGGCGGGGCGGGTGGGCGTGGCCGGAGTGGGCAGGGCCAGGGGCTGAACGCTCAAGGGGGGTGGGCGTGGCCACGTGTCTATGACACGCCCCCTTTCTGGAGCCACGCCCTTCATGACCACGCCCCCTTCAAGACCACGCCCTTTTCCGGAGCCACTCCCCCTTTCCGGAGCCACGCCTTCTTTCGAACCACGCCCCTTTCCTGACCACGCCCCTTTCCTGACCACGCCCCCCTGGCGGCCCAGAGCTGATTCCCGCAGGTGAGGGTTGGCCACGCCCCTCTGCAAAAGGACACGCCCCAGATCCCACCATAGATCCCCCAATAAATCCCCAATAAATCCCCAATAAATCCCAAATAACCCCCATTGATTGATCCCCAATAAATCTCTAATAAATCCCCAATAAATCCCCAATAAATCCCCAATAAATCCCCAATAACCCCAATAAATCCCCAATAAATCCCCAATATACCCCCAATAATCCCCATAGATCCCCCATTGATCCCCCCAATAAATCTCCCAATAAATCCCCAATAAATCCCCAATAAACCCCCAATAATCCCCATAGATCCCAAATAGATTCCTTATTGATCCCCTATAGATCCTCCCAATAATCTCCCATTGATCTCCTATTGATCCTCCAATAAATCTCCCAATAAACCCTCAATAAATCCCCAATAAATCCCCAATAATTCCCCAATAACCCCCATAGATCCCCACAGATCCCCTATAGATCCCCTATAAACCCACCAATAATCACCATAATAATCCCCCATAGATCCCTATAGGTCCCAAATAGATCCCTAAAACCCCCCAATAAATCCCCAATAATCGCCCCACTGACTCCCCATAGATCCCCTATAGATCCCTATAGATCCCCCATAGATCCCCTATAGATCCCCTATAGATCACTTATAGATCCCCTATAAACCCGCCAATAATCACCACAATAATCCCCCATAGATCCCCCATAGATCCCCCATAACCCCCCATGGTTCTCCCCATAGATCCCCCACTGATCCCCGACAGAGCTCCCCATAGATCCCTATAGATCCCCTAAAGATCCCCTATAAACCCCCAATAAATCCCCAATAATCGCCCCACTGACTCCCCATAGATCCCCTATAGGTCCCCGATAGATCTCCCATATATCTCCTATACATCCCCCCAATAATTCCCCATAGATCCCCCATAGATCCCCTATAGATCCCCTATAAGCCGCCCAATAATCACCCAATAATTCCCGCCATAGATCCCCATAGATCCCCCATAAACCGCCCAATAAACTCTCAATAAATCCCCAATAATCCCCCAATAACCCCCATAGATCCCCCTGCATAGATCCCCTATAGATCCCCAATAAACCCCCAATAATCCCCCAATAAACCCCCATAGATCTCCCATAGATCCCCATAAACCTCCCAATATACCCCCCAATAAATCCCCAATAATCCCCCGATAACCCCCATAGATCCCCCATAGATCCCCCAATAAATCTCCCAATAAACCCCAATAAATCCCCAATAATCTCCCCAATAACCCCCATAGATCCTCCATAGATCCCACACAGATCCCCCAATAAATCTCCCAATAAATCCCCAATAAATCCCCAATAATCCCCTAATAACCCCCATAGATCCCTTTAGATCCCCTATAGATCCCCCATAAACCCACCAATAATCACCACAATAATCCCCCATAGATCCCCCATAAACCGCCCCAAGAAACCGCCCAAGAAATCCCCAATAAACTCCCAATAAATCCCCAATACCCCCCATAGATCCCTATAGATCCCCTATAGATCCCCTTTAGATCCCCTATAAAGCGCACCAATAAATCCCCAATAATTCCCCATAGATCCCCCATAGATCAACTATAGAGCACCCAATAATCCTCCTATAATTTCCCAATAATCCCCCACTGATCCCCTATCGATCCCCCATTGATCCCCTATCGATCCCCAATAATCCCCCCACAGACCCCCCATTGATCCCTTATTGATCCCCCATTGATCCCCTGTAGATCCCCCAATAATCCCCTATCGATCCCCCACTGATCCCCTATAGATCCCCCAATAATCCCCATTGATCCCCCATAGATGCCCTATAGATCCCCTATCGATCCCCCAATAATCCCCTATCGATCCCCATTGATCCCCTATAGACCCCCCAATAATCCCCATTGATCCCCCATAGATCCCCATAGATCCCTATCGATCCCCAATAATCCCCACACAGCTCCCCATTGATGCCCTATCAATCCCCCATTGATCCTCCATTGATCCCCTATCGATCCCCTATCGATCCCCTCAATAATCGAGCCCCATTGATCCCTTATTGATCCCCCATTGATCCCCTGTAGATCCCCCATTGATCCCCTATCGATCCCCATAGATCCCCATAGATCCCCCAATAATCGATCCCCCATTGATCCCCTATCGATCCCCAATAATCCCCACACAGACCCCCCATTGATCCCTTATTGATCCCCTCATTGATCCCCTGTAGATCCCTATAGATCCCCACTGATCCCCTATCGATCCCCCATTGATCCCCTATAGAGCCCCCATACATTCCCCAATAATCCCCACAATCCCCCGCAGCCCCTCCCCCGAAGCCCCTCGGTTCCCATCGGCTCCCATCGGATCCTCCCGGCTCCTCCCGGCTCCCCTCGGCTCCCATCGGCTCCTCCCGGCTCCTCCCGGTCTCCTTCAGGAGCCTTCGGCTCCTCCGGCTCCTCTCGACTTCATTCGGGCTCTCTCGGGCCGGTTCGGCTCCTCTCGGCTCCGCTCGGGCTCTCTCGGGCCGGTTCGGGCGGGTTCGGCTCCGTTCGGGCTCTCTCGGGCCGGTTCGGGTTGGTTCGGCTCCTCCCGGCTCCGGTTCGGCTCCAGTTCGGCTCCGTTCGGCTCCGTTCGGCTTCGCTCGGCTCCGCTCGGGCCGGTTCGGCTCCGCTCGGCTCCGCTCGGGCCGGTTCGGCTCCGCTCGGCTCCGCTCGGCTCCGTTCGGGCTCTCTCAGGCCGGTTCGGGCGGGTTCGGGTTGGTTCGGCTACTCTCGGCTCCGCTCGGGCTCTCTCGGGCCGGTTCGGCTCCGGTTCGGCTCCGCTCGGCTCCGCTCGGCTCCGCTCGGGCCGGCAGGTGAGCAGGGGCCCGGCCGGAGGAACCGCGGGGTCCGGGGGCGGTTTTGGGGCGCAGGTGAGGGGGCAGGTGAGGGGCAAGGAACAGGTGTGGGGCGGATTTGGGGGCGGGTTGGGGGTTCAGGTGCGTGGGGCAGGTGATGGGGGCAGGTTTGAGGTGCAGGTATTGGGGTGCAGGTGTGGGGGGGATTTGGGGGAGCAGGTTGAGGGCAGGTATTGGGGTGCAGGTGATGGGGGAGGGTTTTGGGGGCAGTTTTGGGGTTCAGGTGTGTGGGGCAGGTTTTGGGGTTCAGGTAAAAAGGGAAGGATGTGGGGGCGATTTTGGGGTGCAGGTGTTTGGGTTCAGGTGTGTGGGGCAGGTTTTTGGGGTTCAGGTAAAGGGGAAGGATGTGGGGGCGATTTACTAGGGTGCAGGTATTTGGAGTTCAGGTGTGTGGGGGAGATTTGGGGAACAGGTGATGGGGGGCAGGTTTGGGGGCAGGTGTTGGGGTTCAGGCGTGTTGGGCTGATTTTGGGGTTCAGGTGTTTGGGTTCAGGTGTGTGTGGAAGATTTGGGGGTGCAGGTGATGGGGAGGGTTTTGGGGTGCAGGTTTGGGGTTCAGGTGTTGAGTTCACCTGTATGGGGCCGATTTTGGGGAGCGGGTTTTGGGGGCAGATTTTGGGGTGCGGGTATTGGGGTTCAGGTAAGGGGAGGATTTGGGAGACTGTTTTGGGGTTCAGGTGCATGGGGTGGGTTTTGGGGTTCAGGTGTGTGGGGCAGGTTTTGGGGTTCAGGTAAAAGGGGGAAGGATTTGGGGGCGGTTTTGGGGTTCAGGTGTGTGGGGAGCAGGTTTCGGGTTCAGGTGTCGGGGTTCAGGTGTGTGTGGAAGATTTTGGGGTGCAGGTGCGTGGGGCTGATTTTGGGGTGCAGGTGTATGAACTGATTTTGGGGTGCAGGTATTTGGGTTCAGGTGTGTGGGGGAGATTTGGGAGTGCAGGTTTGGGGGACAGGTGATGGGGGAGGATTTTGGGGTTCAGGTGTTGGGGTTCAGGTGTGTGGGACAGTTTTTGGGGGCAGGTTTGGGGGAGCAGATTTGGGGACAGGTGTGGGGATTCAGGTGTGTCGGGCACTGTTTTGGGGTTCAGGTGTGTGGGGCACATTTTGGGGTGAAGTTTTGGGGAGCAGATTTGAGGACAGGTATTGGAGTTCAGGTAAGGGGGAAGGATTTGGGGGGCAGTTTTGGGGTTCAGGTGTGTGGGGCAGGTTTGGGGGTTCAGGTAAGGGGGAAGGATTTGGGATGCAGGTGTCGGGGTTCAGGTGTGTGTGGAAGATTTGGGGTGCAGGTGATGGGGGAGGGTTTTGGGGTGCAGGTTTGGGGGTTCAGGTGTTGACTTCACCTGTATGGGGCAGATTTTGGGGTGCAGGTTTTGGGGGCAGATTTTGGGGACAGGTATTGGAGTTCAGGTAAGGGGAAAGGATTTGGCGGGAAATTTTGGGGTTCAGGTGTATGGGGCAGGTTTGGGGGTTCAGGTGTGGTGGAAGATTTTGGGGTGCAGGTGTAGGAGCTGATTTTGGGGTGCAGGTATTTGGGTTCAGGTGTGTGGGGGAGATTTGGGGGGCGGTTTTGGGGGGACAGGTGTGGGGAGCAGGTTTGGGGTTCAGGTGTGTGGGGCAGATTTTGGGGGTTCAGGTGTGTGGGACAGTTTTGGGGGCAGGTTTGGGGGAGCAGATTTGGGGTCAGGTGTTGGGGTTCAGGTGTGTGGGGGCAGGTTTGGGGGTTCAGGTGTTTGGGGCTGATTTTGGGGGTAGGATTTTTGGGGTTCAGGTGTTTGGGGCTGAATTTTGGGATGAGGATTTTGGGGTTCAGGTTTTTGGGACAGATTTTGGGTTTGGGATTTTGGGGTTCAGGTGTTTGGGGCTGATTTTGGGTTTGGGATTTTGGGGTTCAGGTGTTTGGGGCTGAATTTCGGGGTGGGATTTTGGGGTTCAGGTGTTTGGGGCTGATTTTGGGTTTGGGATTTTTGGGGTTCAGGTGTTTGGGGCTGAATTTCGGGGTGGGATTTTGGGGTTCAGGTGTTTGGGGCAGATTTTGGGGTTAGGATTTTTGGGGTTCAGGTGTGTGTGAGAGGTTTTGGGGTTGGGATTTTGGGGTTCAGGTATTTGGGGCAGATTTTGGGGTTGGGATTTTGGGGTTCAAGTATTTGGGCTGAATTTTGGGATGAGGATTTTGGGGTTCAGGTATTTGGGGCAGATTTTGGGGTTGGGATTTTGGGGTTCAGGTGTTTGGGGCTGAATTTGGGGTTGGAATTTTGGGGTTCAGGTGTTTGGGGCTGAATTTTGGGATGAGGATTTTGGGGTTCAGGTGTGTGAGAAGTTTTGGGTTTGGGATTTTTGGGGTTCAGGTGTTTGGGGCTGAATTTTGGGATGAGGATTTTGGGGTTCAGGTGTTTGGGGCTGAATTTGGGGTTGGGATTTTGGGGTTCAGGTGTGCAGGGGCAGATTTTGGGTTTGGGATTTTGGGGTTCAGGTATTTGGGCTGAATTTGGGGAGGAGAATTTTGGGGGTCACGTGGTCATTTTGGGGGTCACGTGATCACTTTCTGGGCGTGTCCCCCTCACCTTTGCCCCTCCCCCGCAGGTGACGCGAGGGCCCCCGGCCCCGCCCTCCATGGCCCGGCCCCGCCCCCCGCCCCCGGGCCCTCTGAGCCCCCAAAAGTCAGGGAGACCCCAAAGGTGAGCAGGGGGCAGGGCTTGGGGGCGGGGCCTAAAGGGAGGGGCTAAAATGGGCGGAGCTGAAAGGGGAGGGGCTGAAAGGGAGGGGCTTAAATTGAGTGGGAATTAAGGGGAGGGGCTTGAGGCGGGTGGGGTTAAAATGGGTGGGGCTTAAGGGGAGGGGCTTGAATACGGTGGAGTTTAGGGGAGGGGCTTAAAGGGGAGGGGCTTAAAGGGGAGGGGCTTACATTGGTATTTTGGGGGAGGGGCTTGAATGGGTGGGGCCGGGATGGAAGGGCGTGTCCCCAGGTGTGCCTTAGGTGTGTCCCAGGTGTGCCCAGGTGTGCCCAGGTGTGTCCCAGGTGTGCCCCAGGTGTGCCCAGGTGTCCCCAGGTGTGCCCAGGTGTCCCCAGGTGTGTCCCAGGTGTGCTTAGGTGTCCCCAGGTGTGCCCAGGTGTCCCCAGGTGTGTCCCAGGTGTGCCCAGGTGTCCCCAGGTGTGCCCAGGTGTGCCCAGGTGTGCCCCAGGTGTGCCCAGGTGTGCCCAGGTGTGCCCAGGTGTGCCCCAGGTGTGTCCCCAGGTGTGCCCAGGTGTGTCCCCAGGTGTGCCCAGGTGTGCCCCAGGTGTGTCCCCAGGTGTGCCCAGGTGTGCCCCAGGTGTGCCCAGGTGTGCTTAGGTGTGTCCCAGGTGTGTCCCAGGTGTGCCCAGGTGTGTCCCAGGTGTGCCCAGGTGTCCCCAGGTGTGCCCAGGTGTGTCCCCAGGTGCTCCCAGGTGTCCCCAGGTGTGCCCAGGTGTCCCCAGGTGTGCCCAGGTGTGCCCAGGTGTGTCCCCAGGTGTGCCCCAGGTGTCCCCAGGTGTTCCCAGGTGTGTCCAGGTGTGTCCCCAGGTGTGCCCCAGGTGCTCCCAGGTGTTCCCAGGTGTGCTCAGGTGTGTCCCCAGGTGTGTCCCAGGTGTCCCCAGGTGTGCCCAGGTGTGTCCCAGGTGCTCCCAGGTGCTCCCAGGTGTGTCCCAGGTGTGCCCAGGTGTCCCCAGGTGTGTCCCAGGTGTGCCCAGGTGTGTCCCCAGGTGTGTCCCAGGTGTCCCCAGGTGTGCCTAGGTGTGTCCCAGGTGCTCCCAGGTGCTCCCAGGTGTGTCCCAGGTGTTCCCAGGTGTGTCCCCAGGTGTGCCCCAGGTGTCCCCAGGTGTTCCCAGGTGTGCCCAGGTGTGTCCCAGGTGCTCCCAGGTGCTCCCAGGTGTGCCCAGGTGTGCCCAGGTGTGCCCCAGGTCTCCCCAGGTGTCCCCAGCTGTCCCCAGGTGTCCCCAGGTGTGCTCAGGTGCACCCAGGTGTGTCCCAGGTGTGTCCCAGCTGTCCCCAGGTGTCCCCAGGTGTGCCCCAGGTGTCCCCAGGTGTGTCCCAGGTGTGCCCAGGTGTCCCCAGGTGTGTCCCAGGTGTCCCCAGGTGTGCCTGGGTGTGTCCCAGGTGCTCCCAGGTGCTCCCAGGTGTGTCCCAGGTGTTCCCAGGTGTGTCCCCAGGTGTGCCCCAGGTGTCCCCAGGTGTGTCCCAGGTGTCCCCAGGTGTGTCCCAGGTGTCCCCAGGTGTCCCCAGGTGTCCCCAGGTGTGCCCAGGTGTCCCCAGGTGTGCCCAGGTGTGCCCAGGTGTCCCCAGGTGTGTCCCAGGTGTGCCCAGGTGTCCCCAGGTGTCCCCAGGTGTGCCCAGGTGTCCCCAGGTGTCCCCAGGTGTGTCCCAGGTGTGTCCCAGGTGTCCCCAGGTGTGTCCCAGGTGTCCCCAGGTGTGCCCAGGTGTGTCCCAGGTGCTCCCAGGTGCTCCCAGGTGTGTCCCAGGTGTTCCCAGGTGTGTCCCCAGGTGTGTCCCAGGTGTCCCCAGGTGTGTCCCAGGTGTCCCCAGGTGTCCCCAGGTGTCCCCAGGTGTGCCCAGGTGTCCCCAGGTGTGCCCAGGTGTGTCCCCAGGTGTCCCCAGGTGTCCCCAGCTGTGCCCAGGTGTCATGAGGTGCCCCCAGGTGTGTCCCCAGGTGTCCCCAGGTGTGTCCCCAGGTGTCCCCCTTTCTCCCGTTTTTCCCCATTTCCCCCAGCCCATGTCTGGGGACTACGAGAGAACATTTTATTCTATATTTTAATTCATATTTTATCCATTTTAATCCCTATTTCCCCCAAATTTCAGTATTTTCCCCCATTTTTCACCATATCCAGGAATCACCAAAAGCTCGTTTTTCCGAATTTTTCCCAATTTCTCCCGTTTTTCCCCATTCCCAGGCCATGTCCGGGGACTACGAGAGAAGCGTTTTATTCTATATTTTAATTCATATTTTATCCATTTTTTATCCAAATTTCAGTATTTTTCCCCCATTTTTTCACCATATCCAGGAATCACCAAAAGCTCGTTTTTCCCGAATTTTTTCCCAATTTTTCCCAATTTCTCCCGTTTTTCCCAGGCCATGTCCGGGGACTACGAGGAGGACGTTTTATTCTATATTTTAATTCATATTTTATCCATTTTTTATCCAAATTTCAGTATTTTTCCCCCATTTTTTCACCCTATCCAGGAATCACCAAAAGCTCGTTTTTAACCCGTTTTTTCCCAATTTCTCTCGTTTTTCCCGTTCCCAGGCCATGTCCGGGGACTACGAGGAGAACGTTTTATTCTATATTTTATCCATTTTTAATCCCTATTTCCCCCAAATTTCAGTGGTTTTCCCCCATTTTTTCACCATATCCAGGAATCACCAAAAGCTCGTTTTTCCCGATTTTTTTCCCAATTTTTCCCAATTTCTCCCGTTTTCCCCAGCCCATGTCCGGGGACTACGAGGAGAACGTTTATTTGTATTTTATCCATTTCTAATCCCTATTTCCCCCAAATTTCAGTATTTTTCCCCCATTTTTACGCCATATCCAGGAATCACCAAAAGCTCGTTTTCCGAATTTTTCCCAATTTCTCCCGTTTTTGCCAGGCCATGTCCGGGGACTACGAGGAGGACGTTTTATTCTATATTTTACAATTTCTAATCCCTATTTCCCCCAAATTTCAGTATTTTTCCCCCATTTTTTCACCCTATCCAGGAATCACCAAAAGCTCGTTTTTAACCCGTTTTTTCCCAATTTCTCCCGTTTTTGCCAGGCCATGTCCGGGGACTACGAGGAGGACGTGTGCCGCAGCGCGCTGCGCCTGGTGCACGAGCTCTGCTTCGCCCCCCGCGCCCGCCCGGCCCACGCGCGGTGCCTGGAGTTCACCGACCTGCTGCGGCACCGCGGCCACCCCCGGCCGGCTGATACAGGTACGGCACACCTGGGTACACCTGGGTACAGGTATGATACACCTGGGTACACCTGGGCACACCTGGGCACACCTGGGCACACCTGCACACGCCCGGCCCAGCGCGCTGCCTGGAGTTCACCGACCTGCTGCGGCACCGCGGCCACCCCGGCCGGCTGATACAGGTATGGGCACACCTGAGTGCACCTGGGTACAGGTACATCACACCTGGGTACACCTGGGCACAGGTACAGCACACCTGGGTACAGGTATGGCGCACCTGGGCACACCTGGGCACACCTGGGTACAGGTACAGCACACCTGGGCACACCTGGGCACAGGTACAGCACACCTGGGCACACCTGCACCGCCCGGCCCATGGCGCTGCCTGGAGTTCACCGACCTGCTGCGGCACCGCTGGCCACCCCGGCCTGCTGACACAGGTATGGGCACCTGGGCACACATGGGCACACCTGAGTACAGGTATGGCACACCTGGGCACACGTGGGTACACCTGGGCACAGGTACAGCACACCTGGGCACACCTGGGCACACCTGCACCGCCCGGCCCACGCGCGGTGCCTGGAGTTCACCGACCTGCTGCGGCACCGCGGCCACCCCGGCCTCGCGGATACAGGTACGGCACACCTGGGTACACCTGGGTACACCTGGGTACAGGTATGGGCACCTGGGCACACCTGGGCACACCTGAGTACAGGTATGGTACACCTGAGTGCACCTGGGCGCACCTGGGATACACCTGGGCACACCTGAGCACAGGTATGGCACACCTGGGCACACCTGGGCACACGTGGGTACAGGTACAGCACACCTGAGTACAGGTATGGTACACCTGGGCACACCTGGGTACAGGTAAGCACACTTGAGCACACCTGGGCACAGGTACAGCACACCTGTGTGCAGGTATAGCACACCTGGGCACACCTGAGTACAGGTATGGTACACCTGAGTGCACCTGGGCACACCTGGGATACACCTGGGCACACGTGGGTACACCTGGGTACAGGTAAAGCACACCTGGGCACACCTGGGCACAGGTATAGCACACCTGGGTACAGGTATGGTACACCTGGGCACAGCTGAGTACACCTGGGTACAGGTAAGGCACACCTAGGTACGGGTACAGCACACCTGGGCACACCTGAGCACACCTGAGCACACCTGGGCACAGGTAAGGCACACCTGAGCACACCTGGGCACACCTGAGCACACCTGGGCACACCTGGGCACACCTGGGCACACCTGGGCACACCTGGGTGCAGGTATGTCACACCTGGGCACAGGTAAGGCACACCTGGGCACACCTGGGCACACCTGGGCACACCTGGGCCAGGACTCCCCCCAGCAGTTTGGCGCCAATTCAGGTGAATTTCTCTGAATTTTGGGTGGATTTTTGTGGATTTTTGCTGAATTCAGACGGATTTTTGTGGCGATTTTTGCAGTTTTGGGTAAATTTCGGGTTAATTTTGTACAATTTTGGGTTATTTTGGGGTGAATTTGCCCAATTTTGGGTTTTTTCTCCCCCAGAGGTGTCGCTCAGCCTCCTGTCCCTCATCGTCACCTTCTGTGCCTGGGGCTGCTCAGGGTGGATTTGGGTGAATTTGGGTGGATTTTGGCCAAAGTTGGGTGGATTTTTGTGCGGTTTTTTGCGGATTTTGGGTTGAATTTGCCCAGTTTTGGGTTTTTCTCCCCCAGAGGTGTCGCTCAGCCTCCTGTCCGTCATTGTCACCTTCTGTACCTGGGGCTGCTGGGCTGAATTTGGGTGGATTTTCGCTGAATTTGGGTGAATTTGGGTGGATTTTCACTGACTTTGGGCGGATTTTGGCCAAAGTTGGGTGGATTTTTGTGCGGTTTTTTGCGGATTTTGGGTTGAATTTGCCCGATTTTGGGTTTTTTCTCCCCCAGAGGTGTCGGTGAGCCTCCTGTCCGTCATCGTCACCTTCTGCGGCCTCGTCCTGCTGGGCGGAATTTGGGTGGATTCGGGTGGATTTTGGCCAAATCTGGGTGGATTTTTTTGCGGTTTTTTGCAGATTTTGGGTTGATTTTTCCCAATTTTGGGTTTTTTCTCCCCCAGAGGTGTCGGTGAGCCTCCTGTCCCTCATTGTCACCTTCTGTGCCTCGTCCTGCTGGGCTGAATTTGGGTGGATTTGGGTGGATTTTCACTGAATTTGGGTGGATTTTGGCCAAATCTGGGTGGATTTTTGTGCGGTTTTTGCAGATTTTGGGCTGATTTTTCCCAATTTTGGGTTTTTTCTCCCCCCAGAGGTGTCGGTGAGCCTCCTGTCCGTCATCGTCACCTTCTGCGGCCTCGTCCTGCTGGGGCGGAATTTGGGTGGATTCGGGTGGATTTTGGCCAAATTTGGACGGATTTTTTGCGGTTTTTGCAGATTTTGGGGTGATTTTGCCCAATTTTGGGTTTTTTCTCCCCCAGAGGTGTCGGTGAGCCTCCTGTCCGTCATTGTCACCTTCTGCGGCCTCGTCCTGCTGGGCGTGTCGCTGTTCGTCTCCTGGAAGCTCTGCTGGGTCCCCTGGCGCCACAAGGAGGCGCTCGCGGGGCCCCCTGCGGAAGGAGCCCCCCAAAATCCGGGCGCGGCCCCTTTCGGGGACCCCCCTGCCCGAGCGCGGGGACCCCGAGCCGCCCCCCGAGCGCTGCTACCTGGACATGGGGCCCTGCCCCGAAATCGGGGGGCGGGGCGAGCGCTGGCCCCGCCCCCGCCGGTTTTGGGGGCAGGGCGCGCCCTCCCTCCCGAGCCGGGGGAGCTCCCCAAGGTCCCCCCGAGATCGGGGGGGGACGGCGGGGGGCGGGGACCCTACCCAGCGCCCCTCGCAGCAGCTCGGGGGGGGATGGGCGGCAGGTGAGGGGGAGGGGACACGGGGACAGTGGGGGATTTTGGGGATTTGGGGGATTTGGGGGATTTTGGGGTTTGGGGGATTTTGGGGGATTTGGGGGATTTGGGGACATTGGGGACACTTGGGGATTTGGGACATTTCGGGATTGGAGGGATTTTCGGGGATTTTGGGGGATTTTTTGGGATTTGGGGGATTTTGGGGATTTGGGGACATTTTGGGGATTTGGGACATTTTGGGGGATTTGGGGATTTTGGGGATTTGGGGGATTTGGGACATTTCGGGGATTTGGGACATTTGGGGGATTTTGGGGGATTTTGGGGACATTGGGGACACTTGGGGGATTTGGGACATTTCGGGGATTGGGGGGATTTTCGGGGATTTTGGGGGATTTTTGGGATTTGGGGGATTTTGGGGATTTGGGGATATTTTTGGGGATTTGGGACATTTTGGGGAGTTGGGAAGATTTTGGGGGATTTGGGACATTGGGGGATTTGGGGATTTGGGACATTTTTGGGATTTAGGGGATTTTTGGGATTTGGGGGATTTTGGGGATTTGGGGGATTGGGGGGATTTTGGGGGGATTTTTGGGATTTGGGACATTTTGGGGTGGGGGACAAAGGGGACACGGGGAAGGGGACAGGGAGAGGAACGGGGGTGGGGGATGGGAAAAGAGGAGTCTCGAACCCCAAAATCCCCCAAAAATCCCAAAAAATCCCCCAAAAAATCCCCCCAAACGCTTCAAATCCCCAAAATCCCCAAACCTTCCCCAAACCCCCAAAATCCCCAAAAAATCCCCCAAATCCCGAAAATCCTCAAACCTCCAAAACCCCCAAATCTCCCCAAAATTCCCCAAATCCCCCAAATCCCGAAAACCCCCAAACCCCCAAACTCCTCAAATCCCCCCAAATGTCCCAGAACCCCAAACCTTCCAAAACCCCAAACCTCTCCAAATTCCCCAAAACCCCCCAAATGTCCCAGAATCTCCCAAACCTCTCCAAACCTTCCAAAGCCCCCAAATCCCCCAAATCTCCCAAATCCCCCAAACCCCCAAATTCCCCAAACCTCCCAAATCCCCCAAATCTCCCAAATCCTCTAAATCCCCCAAACCCTCCAAATGCCCCCAAATTCCCAAAACCCCCAAATCCCCTAAACCTCCCAAACCTTCCAAACCCCCCAAATGTCCCAGAACCCCAAATCTTCCAAAACCCCCAAATCTCCCAAATCCCCCAAACCTCCCAAATCTCCCAAACCCCCAATCCCCCCAAACCCCTCTGACCCCTCCCCTCTCCCCACAGCTCCCCCCTCCCCCCGTCCCCCGAGGAGCCGCCGCCGTCGCACCTGGGCCAGACCCCCAAAATCCCCAATACCCCCAGAACCCCAAAATCCGCCAAATCCTCCAAATCCCCCAAACCCCCAAATCTCCCAAAGCTTCTAAAACCCCCAAATCTCCCAAGTCCTCTAAATTCCCCAAATCCCCCAAACCCTCCAAATCCTTCAAATCCCCCAAATTCCCCAAACCCCCAAATCCCCCCAAACCCTGCAAACACCTCAAACCCCCAAATCCCCCAAACCCTCCAAATCCCTCAAATCTCCCAAATCCCCCAAACCCTCCAAACCTCCCAAACCCCCGAATCTCCCAAACCCCTCTGACCCCTCCCCTCTCCCGCAGCTCCCGCTCCCCCCGTCCCCGAGGAGCCGCTGCCGTCAGCACCTGGGCCAGACCCCCAAAATCCCCCAAACACCTCAAACCCCCCAAATCCCCCAAAATCCCCAATCCCCCAAACCCCCCAAACCCTCCAAATCCGCCAAATCCTCCAAATTCCCCAAAACCCCCAAATCCCCCAAACCTCCCAAATCCCCCAAACCTTCCCCAAACCCCCCAAATCCCCAAACACCTCAAACCCCCAAATCTCCCCAAACCCCCCGAATCTCCCAGAACCCCCAAACCCCCAAACCCCTCTGACCCCTCCCCTCTCCCCCGCAGCTCCCCGCTCCCCCCCCGTCCCCGAGGAGCCGCCGCCATCGCACCTGGGCCAGACCCCCAAAATCCCCCAAACCCCCAAAATCCCCTAAATCTCCCAAACTCTCCAAATCCCCCAGACTCCCCAAACCCTCCAAATCCCCCAAACCTCCCAAATCCTCTAAATCCCCAAAAACCTCCCAAACCCCCAAATGTCCCAGAACCCCCAAACCTTCCAAAACCCCTAAATCTCCCAAATCCCCCAAACCTTCCCCAAATCCCCCAATACCCCCAGAACCCCAAAACCCCAAATTCCCCCAAATCCCCAAAACCCCCAAACACCTCAGACCCCCAAATCCCTCAAATCCTCCAAAACCCCCAAACACCTCAAACCCCCAAATCCCCCAAACCCCCAAACCCCTCTGACCCTCCCCTCTCCCCGCAGCTCCCCGCTCCCCCCCGTCCCCGAGGAGCCGCCGCCGTCTCACCTGGGCCAGATCCAGCCCGAGCTCTACGGCTCGGCCGCGTCCCCGGCGGGCGGGGCGGGCCCCGCGGGCGGTGCCGGTGGCCCTGGGGCCGCTCGCCCTGCGGCCGCCTCAGCGTCGCGCTGCGCTACTGCTACGGCTCGCAGCAGCTGCGGGTGCGCGTCCTGCGCGCCCGCGACCTGCCCGCCAAGGACTCCAACGGCCTCAGCGACCCCTACGTGAAGATCTACCTGCTGCCCGACCGCAAGAAGAAGTTCCAGACCAAGGTGCTGCGCAGGACGCTGAACCCCGAGTGGGACGAGGCGTTCAGCTTCGCCGTGCCCTTCGCCGAGCTGCCCGCGCGGCGCTGCACTTCGGCGTCTACGACTTCGACCGCTTCTCGCGGCACGACCTGATCGGGCAGGTGGTGCTGGAGAACCTGCTGGAGGTGGCGGAGGCGCGGCCCGAGGTGCCGATCTGGAGGGACATTCAGGAGGGCAGCGGGGTGAGTGACCTCGAAAATGGGGGAACTCCAAAAAGGTCCAGAAAGATCCCAAAATGCCATGAAAAAGGGTCCTGGACAGGTGAGGGACACAGGGACAGGTGAGGGGCACAGGGACAGGTGAGGAGCACAGGGACAGGTGAGGGGCACACGGACAGGTGAGGGGCACAGGTGGGGCTGCAGAACCTGCTGGAGGTGGCGGAGGCGCGGCCCGAGGTGCCGATCTGGAGGGACATTCAGGAGGGGAGCGGGGTGAGTCACCCCGAAAATTGGGGAGCCCCAAAAAAAATCTGTAAACATCCCAGAAAAAACCTCCAAAAAACCCCCCAGAAAGTCACGGGACAGGTGAGGGGCACAGGGACAGGTGAGGGGCGCAGGTGACACCTGGAGGGACATCCAGGAGGGCAGCGGGGTGAGTGACCTCGAAAATTAGGGAACCCCAAAAAAGGTCCTAAAAGATCCGATAAAATGCTCAAAAAACCCCAAAATGTCACGGGACAGGTGAGGGGCACACGGACAGGTGAGGGCACAGGTGACACCTGGAGGGATGTTCAGGAGGAGAGCGGAGTGAGTGACACCCCGAAAATTGGGGAACCCCAAAAAAGATCCTAAAAGATCCGAAAAAATGCTCCAAAAAAACCCCAAAAATCATGGGACAGGTGAGGGGCACACGGACAGGTGAGGGGCGCAGGTGACACCTGGAGGGACATCCAGGAGGGGATGGGGGTGAGTGACACCCCGAAAATTGGGGAACCCCAAAAAATATCCTAAAAAATCCCAGGAAAACCTCAGGAAAAAAACCCCAAAAAGGTCACGGGACAGGTGATGAGCACAGGTGAGCACAGGTGAGCACAGGTGAGCACAGGTGACCTGTGTCTCTGTGTGTCACCTGTGTGTCACCTGTGTCCTCTCACCTGTCCCAGTCCCTCACCTGTCCCCTCACCTGTCCCTTACCTGTGGCACCTGTCCCCACTCACCTGTGTCCTCTCACCTGTCCCTGACCCTTACCTGTCCTCACCTGTGCTGACCTTTGCTCACCTGTCCCAGTCCCTCACCTGTCCCCTCACCTGTCCCTGTCTCTCACCTGTCCCTGTGCTCACCGTCCTTCACCTGTCTCACCTGTCTCTCACCTGTTCCTGTCCCTGTCTCTCACCTGTCTCCCGTCTCACCTGTCCCACCTGTCGCACCTGTCTCACCTGTCCGTGTCCTCACCTGTCCCTGTCCCACCTGTCCCACCTGTCCCACCTGTCTCACCTGTCCCAGCTGTCTCCCCTGTCTCACCTGTCCCTGTCCCACCTGTCTCTCCCCTGTCTCACCTGTCCCTGTCTCACCTGTCCCTGTCCCACCTGTCCCTGTCCCACCTGTCCCTGTCTCACCTGTCCCACCTGTCTCACCTGTCCCTGTCCCTCACCTGTCTCACCTGTCTCACCTGTCCCTGTCGCACCTGTCGCACCTGTCTCACCTGTCCCAGCTGTCTCACCTGTCTGACCTGTCCCTGTGCTCACCTGTCCCTCACCTGTCTCACCTGTCTCACCTGTCTCACCTGTCCCTGTCTCACCTGTCCCTGTCTCACCTGTCCCTGTCTCACCTGTCCCTGTCTCACCTGTCCCACCTGTCGCACCTGGCAGGAGGAGGCCGACCTGGGCGAGGTGAATTTCTCGCTCTGTTACCTGTCCCTGTCCCACCTGTCCCACCTGTCTCATCTGTCCCACCTGTCTCACCTGTCCCTCACCTGTCTCACCTGTCCCTGTCGCACCTGTCCCACCTGTCTCACCTGTCCCTGTCTCACCTGTCTCCCCTGGCTCACCTGTCCCTGTCTCACCTGTCCCACCTGTCTCACCTGTCCCACCTGTCCCTGTCTCACCTGTCCCTCACCTGTCGCACCTGGCAGGAGAAGGCCGACCTGGGCGAGGTGAATTTCTCGCTCTGTTACCTGCCCACGGCCGGGCGCCTGACGGTGACCGTGATCCGCGCCTCCAACCTGCGCGCCATGGACCTGACCGGCTACTCAGGTGTGTGCGGGGACAGGTGAGGGCACGTGGGACAGGTGAGGGACAGGTGTGTGCGGGGACAGGTGGACAGGTGTGTGCGGGACAGGTGGGACAGGTGTGCGGGACAGGTGGGACAGGTGTGTGCGAGGGACAGGTGAGGGGCAGGTGTGTGCAGGTGGGACAGGTGGGACAGGTGGGACAGGTGTGTGCGGGTGGGACAGGTGGGACAGGTGGGACAGGTGAGGGCAGGTGGGACAGGTGTGCGGGGGACAGGTGAGGGGCAGGTGTGTGCGGGGACAGGTGGGACAGGTGAGAGGTGGTTTGGTATATTCTGGGGGTTTTTTTGTTTTTCTGGTTTTTTCGGGGTCCCACGGGATTTTTCGGGTTCCCACGGAATTTTCGGGTTCCCACGGGAGTTTTTTGGGGTCCCACGGGAGTTTTTCGGGGTGCCATAGGTTCCTATCGGGTTTTTTCGGGGTTTTTTCGGTTTCTCTGGTTTTTTTCGGTGTACCACGGGGATTTTTCGGGATCCCACGGGTTATTTCGGGTTCCCACGGGGATTTTTCGGGGTCCCACGGGTGTTTTTTGGGGTGCCATGGATTCCTACAGCGTGATTTTTGTGGTTTTTTGTGGGTTTTTGTGGTTTTTTCCGTTTCTCTTTTTTCGGGGTCCCACGGGTGTTTTTCCCCAGACCCGCACGTGAAGGCGTCGCTGATGGCCGAGGGATTTTCGGTGTACCACGGATTCCTATCGGGTTTTTTTGTGGTTTTTTCGGTTTTTCGGGTTTTTTTCGGGGTCCCACGGGTAATTTCCCGGGTTCCCACGGGATTTTTCGGGTTCCCACGGAATTTTTCGGGGTATCACGGGTGTTTTTTCGGGGTGTCATAGATTCCTATAGAGTTTTTTGTGGGTTTTTTGTTTCTCTGGTTTTTTGGGGTCCCACGGGTTATTTCGGATTCCCACGGAATTTTCGGGATCCCACGGAATTTTCGGGTTCCCACGGGTGTTTTCCCCCAGACCCGTACGTGAAGGCGTCGCTGATGGCCGAGGGATTTTCGGGTACCACGGAATTTTTCGGTTTCTCTGTTTTTTTCGGGTTCCCACGGGAATTTTCGGATTCCCACGGGAATTTTCGGGTTCCCACGGGTGTTTTTCGGATTCCCACGGAATTTTTTCGGGGTACCACGGGTGTTTTTCGGGGTGCCATAGGTTCCTATAGAGTTTTTGTGGGTTTTTTTTGTTTTTCTGGTTTTTTCGGGTTCCCACGGAGTTTTTCGGATTCCCACGGGTGTTTTTCGGGTTCCCACGGGTGTTTTTCGGGGATCCCACGGGTGTTTTTCCCCAGACCCGTACGTGAAGGCGTCGCTGATGGCCGAGGGATTTTCGGGGTACCACGGAATTTTCGGTGTACCCCGGGTGTTATTTCGGGTTCCCACGGGTGTTTTTCGGGGTCCCACGGGATATTTCGGGTTCCCACGGGTGTTTTTCGGGTTCCCACGGGAGTTTTTGGTCCCCCCAGACCCGTACGTGAAGGCGTCGCTGATGGCCGAGGATTTTCGGGGTCCCACAGATTCCTATCGGGTTTTTTGGGTTTTTCGGTTTTTCTGGTTTTTCCGGGTTCCCACGGGTGTTTTTCGGGGTCCCACGGGTGTTTTTGGGTCCCCCCAGACCCGTGACGTGAAGGCTGCCGCTGATGGCCGAGGGATTTTCGGTGTACCATGGATTCCTATCGGGTTTTTTCGGTTTTTTTGTTTTTCTGGTTTTCCGGGTTCCCACGGGTGTTTTTCGGGGTCCCACGGGTGTTTTGGGTCCCCCAGACCCGTACGTGAAGGCGTCGCTGATGGCCGAGGGCGGCGCCTGAAGAAGCGCAAAACGTCCATCAAGAAGAACACGCTGAACCCCAACTACAACGAGGCGCTCGTGTTCGACGTGCCCCACGAGAGCGTCACAGCGTCAGCCTCACCATCGCCGTGGTGGACTACGACTGGTGCGGCTGGGGGCGATTTTGGGGGGTTTGGGGGGGTTGGGGGGATTTTGGGGGGGTTTGGGGGAGGTTTGGGGGGATTTTATGGGGATTTTGGGGGGATTTTAGGGGGTTTTATGGGGATTTTATGGGGATTTGGGGAGGGTTTGGGGGGGTTTGGGGGGATTTCGGACGATTTAATAGGGATTTTAGGGGGATTTTGGGGGGATTTTGGGGGGTTTTGGGGGGTTTGGGGGCGTTTGGGGGGGATTTTGGGGGGATTTTGGGGGCTTTTTGGAGATTTGAGGGGTTTTGGAGGAATTTGGGGGATTTTGGGGGGTTTGCGGGGATTTTGGGGGGGATTTTTGGGGGGGATTTTAGGGGATTTTAGGGGGTTTGGGGAGGATTTTGGGGGGTTTAGGGAGGTTTATGGGGATTTTGGGGGGATTTTATGGGGATTTTGGGGGGGTTTGGGGGGAGTTTGGGGGGATTTGGGGGGTTTTATGGGGATTTTATGGGGATTTTGGGGGATTTGGGGGTTTTGGGGGATTTTGGGGGGATTTGGGGGGATTTCGGGTGTTTTCGGACGATTTAATGGGGTTTTTGGGGGATTTGGGGGAATTTTGGGGGGATTTTGGGGGATTTGGGGGGATTTGGATGGATCTGGGGGGATTTTATGGGGATTTTGACAGGTTTTGGGGGAATTTTAGGGGATTTTGAGGTGTTTTGGGACGATTTTATGGAGATTTTGGGGGGATTTTATGGGGGTTTTGGGGGGTTGGGGAGTTTGGGGGATTTGGGGGGATTTTGGGGGGTTTTGGGGGAATTTATAGCATTGGGGGATTTGGGGGAGATTTGGGACAGATTTGGGGGGTTTGGGGGGGATTTGGGGGGATTTTGGGGGCATTTTGTAGCGTTGAGGGGATTTTGGGGGATTTTATGGGGATTTCGGGGGGGATTTTTGGGGGATTTTATGGGGATTTTGGGGGATTTGGGGGATTTTGGGGGATTTTATGGGGATTTTGGGGGGGATTTTGGGGGGGTTTGGGGGATTTGGGAGGGTTTGGGGTGTTCTGGGACGATTTTATTAAGATTTTGGGGGATTTTAGCGGGATTTGGGGGATTTGGGGGATCTGGGGGATTCTGGGGAGATTTGGGGGGATTTTGGGGGGGTTTGGGGAGGTTTTATGGGGATTTGGGGGAGATTTGGGGGATTTTGGGTGGATTTTGGGGGATTTTGACAGGTTTTGGGGAATTTTAGGGGACTTTGAGGTGTTTTGGGACGATTTTATGGAGATTTTGGGGGATTTTATGGGGGTTTTGGGGGGGTTGGGGAGTTTGAGGGGATTTGGGGGGTTGGGGGATTTTGGGGAATTTTGGGGGGATTTTGGGGGGGTTTTGGGGGGATTTTATAGCATTGGGGGATTTGGGGGAGATTTGGGACAGATTTTGGGGGTTTGGAGGGATTTGGGGGGATTTTGGGGGCATTTTGTAGCGTTGAGGGGGATTTTGGGGGATTTGGGGGGATTTTGGGGGATTTTGTAGCGTTGAGGGGGATTTTGGGGGATTTGAGGGGGTTTGGGGGAGATTTGGGAGGATTTTGGGGTTGTTTTATTTTTTTTTTTGGGGTCTCCGACCCCCAAAATCGGACACAAGGATGTGATGGGGCTGTTCCACAGGGGCCGGATTTGGGGAATTTGGGGAATTTGGGGGAATTTTGGGTCTCTCTGACCCAGGATTTTTGGGGGTTTTGGGGGGATTTTGGGGTTTTGGGGTAGATTTTGGGGTTTTTGGGGTGGATTTTGGGGTTTTTTGGGTGCCCTGACCCCCGAACCCCCCAGCATCGGGCACAACGAGGTGATCGGGCTGTTCCACAGGGGCCGGATTTGGGGAATTTGGGGAATTTTGGGGAATTTTGGGGTCTCTCTGAACCAGGATTTTTTGGGGGTTTTTTGGGGGTTTTTGGGGTGGATTTTGGGTTTTTGGGGTCCCCTGACCCCGCCCCCCAGCATCGGGCACAACGAGGTGATCGGGCTGTGCCGCGTGGGTCAGATTTGGGGAATTTGGGGAATTTTGGGGTCTCTCCAATCCAGGATTTTTGGGGGGATTTTGGGGTGGATTTTGGGTTTTTGGGTCCCCTGACCCCCCGACCCCCCAGCATCGGGCACAACGAGGTGATCGGGCTGTTCCACAGGGGCCGGATTTGGGAATTTGGGGAATTTTGGGGAATTTTGGGTCTCTCTGCACCAGGATTTTTGGGGGGTTTTGGGGAATTTTGGGTTTTTGGGGTGGATTTTGGGGTTTTTGGGGTCCCCTGACCCCCTGCCCCCAGCATCGGGCACAACGAGGTGATCGGGCTGTGCCGCGTGGGCAGCGACGCCGACGGCCCCGAGCGCGAGCACTGGGCGCAGATGCTGGCGAACCCCGGAAACCCATCGAGCACTGGCACACCCTGGTGGAGGTCAGAGCCCAAAACATCCCAAAACCAGCCCAAAAATCCCGAAAAATCCCAAAAACACCCCAAAACAGCCCAAAAAACCCCGGGATCACATAGGGACCCCATAGAGACCCCATAGAGATCCATAGAGATCCATAGACCCCATAGGGACCCCACAGAACCCCTAAACCCATCGAGCACTGGCACACCCTGGTGGAGGTCAGAGCCCCAAAAATCCCCAAAACATCCCAAAAACAGCCCAAAACAGCCCAAAAATCCCCAAAATCCCACTGATCCCCTAGAGACCCCACTGACCCCATAGGAACTCACAGAACCCAAAGGGAACCCACAGAACCCCCGAAACCCATCGAGCACTGGCACACCCTGGTGGAGGTCAGAGCCCCAAAAATCCCAAAAACATCCCAAAAATATCCCAAAACAGCCCAAAAACCCCGGGATCCCATAGAGATCCCATAGAGATCCATAGGGATCCATAGACCCCACAGAGACCCCACAGAACCCCCAAACCCATCGAGCACTGGCACACCCTGGTGGAGGTCAGAGCCCAAAAAATCCCAAAAACATCCCAAAAATATCCCAAAAACAGCCCAAAAAACCCCGGGATCCCATAGAGATCCCATAGAGATCCATAGGGATCCATAGACCCCACAGAGACCCCACAGAACCCCCAAACCCATCGAGCACTGGCACACCCTGGTGGAGGTCAGAGCCCAAAAAATCTCCCCAAAAATCCCAAAACCAGCCCAAAAACAGCCCAAAAATCACAGAGATCCCCTAGAGACCCCACTGACCCCATAGGAACTCACAGAACCCAAAGGGAACCCACAGAACCCCCGAAACCCATCGAGCACTGGCACACCCTGGTGGAGGTCAGAGCCCAAAAATCCCCAAAAACATCCCAAAAATCCCAAAAATCCCAAAACAGCCCAAAAATCCCCACTGATCCCATAGGGACCCCACTGACCCCATAGGGATCCATAGACCCTACAGAGACCCCACAGAACCCCCGGAAACCCATCGAGCACTGGCACACCCTGGTGGAGGTCAGAGCCCAAAAATCCCCAAAAATCCCCAAAAATCCCAAAAATCCCCAAAACCAGCCCCAAAACCCCACGGATCCCATAGGGACCCCACTGACCCCATAGAGACCCCATATGGACCCCACAGAACCCCCGAAACCCATCGAGCACTGGCACACCCTGGTGGAGGTCAGAGCCCCAAAAATCCCAAAAACATCCTAAAAAATCCCAAAAAATCCCCAAAACACCCCGGGATCCCACAGAGACCCCATAGAGATCCATAGGGATCCATAGACCCCACAGAGACCCCACAGAACCCCCGGAAACCCATCGAGCACTGGCACACCCTGGTGGAGGTCAGAGCCCCAAAAATCCCCAAAAAATCCCCAAAAATCCCAAAAAATCCCCAAAACCAGCCCCAAAACCCCACGGATCCCATAGGGACCCCACTGACCCCATAGAGACCCCATATGGACCCCCACAGAACCCCCCGGAAACCCATCGAGCACTGGCACACCCTGGTGGAGGTCAGAGCCCCAAAAATCCCAAAAACATCCTAAAAAATCCCAAAAAATCCCCCAAAACACCCCGGGATCCCATAGAGATCCCATAGAGATCCATAGGGATCCATAGACCCCATAGAGACCCCACAGAACCCCCAAACCCATCGAGCACTGGCACACCCTGGTGGAGGTCAGAGCCCCAAAATCCCCAAAAACATCCCAAAAACTGCCCAAAACACCCCAAAAACAGCCCAAAAACCCCAAAAACACCCCGGGATCCCATAGAGATCCCATAGAGATCCATAGGGATCCATAGACCCCATAGAGACCCCACAGAACCCCCAAACCCATCGAGCACTGGCACACCCTGGTGGAGGTCAGAGCCCAAAAATCCCAAAAACATCCCAAAAATCCCAAAAATCCCCAAAACCAGCCCCAAAACCCCACGGATCCCATAGGGACCCCATAGAGATCCATAGGGATCCATAGACCCCATAGAGACATCACAGAACCCCGGAAACCCATCGAGCACTGGCACACCCTGGTGGAGGTCAGAGCCCCAAAACCCCAAAAACATCCCAAAACATCCCAAAACAGCCCCAAAACCCCACAGATCCCATAGAGATCCATAGGGATCCATAGATCCCATATGGACCCCACAGAGCTCCCCAAACCCATCGAGCACTGGCACACCCTGGTGGAGGTCAGAGCCCAAAACATCCTAAAAATCCCAAAACAGCCCAAAAACAGCCCAAAAACAGCCCAGAAACAGCCCCAAAACCCCACTGACCCCATAGAGATCCCATAGACCCCATATGGACCCCACAGAACCCCCAAACCCATCGAGCACTGGCACACCCTGGTGGAGGTCAGAGCCCAAAAATCCCCAAAAATCCCAAAAAGCCCCCCAAAAATTCCAGAAAAAATCCCCAAAAATCCCAGAAAAACCCCTCAAAATTCCAAAATCCCCAAAAATCCTCCCAAAAATCCCTAAAAATCCCCCCAAAAGTCCCAAAAAATCCCCCAAAAACTCGTCAAAATCCCAAAAAACCCCCAAAAATCCCCCAAAATCCCCAAAAATCCCCAAAAATCCCCCAAAAATCCCCAAAAATCCCCAAAAATCCCAAAAATCCCCAAAAATCCACAGAAAACCCCAAAAATCCCAAAAATCCCCCCAAAAACCTCAAAATTCCAAAAATCCCCAAAAATCCCCCAAAATCCCCCCAAAAATCCCCAAAAATCCCCAAAACCCCCAAAACCCCCCAAACTCCCCCGGGCCGCAGGGGCGCTCGGCACCGCTGACAGCGACCCCGCGTGTCCCGTGTCCGTCTGTCCGTCTGTCCTCCCCTGTGTCCGTCTGTCCCGTGTCCGTCTGTCCGTGTGTCCTGTGTCCGTCCGTGTGTCCACCTGTGTGTCCGTGTGTCCGTCTGTCCGTCCCCGTGTCCGTCTGTCCGTCTGTCTGTCTGTCCGCGTGTCCCCGTGTCTGTCTGTCCCTGTGTCTGTGCGTCCCCGTGTCCATCTGTCCGTCTGTCCCCGTGTGACCGTGTCCGTCTGTCCATCTGTCCCCGTCCCCGTCTGTCCGTCTGTCCCCGTGTCCGTCTGTCCGTCCATCTGTGTGTCCGTGTGTCCATCTGTTCCCGTGTCCGTGCGTCTGTCCGTCTGTCCATCCGTCCCGTGTCTGTCCCCGTGTCTGTCCGTCCGTCCCTGTGTCCGTCTGTCCCCGTGTCCGTGTGTCCGTCCGTCTGTCCGTCTGTCCGTCCGCCCTCCCTCAGGAGAAGTCTCTGACCAAGGCCCCGCGGGACAGAGGGGAGCCCCTGGGCCCCCAGTGAGCTGTGAGCGGCAAACTGGGACGGACTGGGACCGACTGGGACGGACTGGGGGGGACTGGGACGGACTGGGAGGGACCGGGATGGACTGGGGAGGGACTGGGACGGGCTAGGGGGAAACTGGGAGGGACTGGGAGGGACTGGGGGGACTGGGGGGACTGGGATGGACTGGGACGGACTGGGAGGGACTGGGGGGACTGGGACGGACTGGGACGGACTGGGACCGACTGGGAGGGACTGGGACGGACTGGGAGGGACTGGGGGGAACTGGGGGACTGGGACGGACTGGGAGGGACTGGAGGGCACTGGGGGGACTGGGGGAACTGGGATGGACTGGGGGGACTGGGATGGACTGGGGAGGGACTGGGACCGACTGGGACGGACTGGGACGGACTGGGACGGACTGGGAGGGACTGGGGGAACTGGGGGGACTGGGACGGACTGGGGGAACTGGGGGAACTGGGAGGGACTGGGATGGACTGGGAGGGACTGGGAGGGACTGGGGGCACTGGGACGGACTGGGATGGACTGGGACGGACTGGGAGGGACTGGGGGGACTGCAGGGGACTGGGAGGAACTGGGGGACTGGGAGGTACTGGGACGGACTGGGAGGGACTGGGATGGAACTGGGACGGACTGGGACGGACTGGGGGACTGGGACCGACTGGGGGGAACTGGGGGAACTGGGAGGGACTGGGATGGACTGGGAGGGACTGGGAGGGACTGGGGGCACTGCGACGGACTGGGATGGACTGGGACGGACTGGGAGGGACTGGGGGGACTGCAGGGACTGGGAGGGAACTGGGGGACTGGGAGGGACTGGGACGGACTGGGAGGGACTGGGATGGAACTGGGACGGACTGGGACGGACTGGGGGGACTGGGGGACTGGGATGGACTGGGAGGGACTGGGACCGACTGGGACCGACTGGGAGGGACTGGGAGGGACTGGGATGGACTGGGGGAACTGGGGGGACTGGGACGGACTGGGGGGACTGGGGGACTGGGAGGGACTGGGGGGACTGGGAGGGACTGGGAGGGACTGGGATGGACTGGGATGGACTGGGATGGACTGGGGGAACTGGGGGGACTGGGACGGACTGGGGAGGGACTGGGACGGACTGGGGAACTGGGAGGGACTGGGGGACTGGGACGGACTGGGGAGGGACTGGGGGGACTGGGGGACTGGGATGGACTGGGAGGGACTGGGGGACTGGGAGGGACTGGGACGGACTGGGAGGGACTGGGAGGACTGGGAGGGACTGGGACGGACTGGGAGGGACTGGGAGGGACTGGGATGGACTGGGAGGGACTGGGAGGGACTGGGGGGACTGGGATGGACTGGGATGGACTGGGATGGACTGGGATGGACTGGGAGGGACTGGGATGGACTGGGGGCACTGGGACGGACTGGGGAGGGACTGGGAGGGACTGGGATGGACTGGGGGACTGGGACGGACTGGGATGGACTGGGAGGGACTGGTGGGGACTGGGGGGACTGGGACGGACTGGGAAGGACTGGGATGGACTGGGAGGGACTGGGGGGACTGGGATAAACTGGGAGGGACTGGGGGACTGAGAATTCCCAGTTTCATACTGGGAGGGACTGGGCCATACTGGGAGGTCACTTTCACGTACTGGGAGTTCCCATTTCCATACTGGGAGGCCATACTGGGCCATACTGGGAAACCATACTGGGCCATAATGGGCTGTACTGGGAAACCATACTGGGACATACTGGGAAGCCATACTGGGCCATACTGGGCCATACTGGGAGATCAGACTGGGCCATACTGGGAGCTCACTTTTTCATACTGGGAGGCCATACTGGGACATACTGGTCCATGCCAATCCACACTGGTCCATACTGGTCCATACTGGTTTGTACTGGTCCGTAACAATCCATACTGGTCCATACCCATCCATACCATTCCATACTGGTTTATACTGGTCCCTACCATTCCATACTGGTCTGTACTGGTTTATACTGGTCCATATCCATCTATACCATTCCATACTGGTTTATACTGGTTTATATTGGTCCGTACCCATCCATACTGGTTTATACTGGTTTATACTGGTCCATACCATTCCATACTGGTTTATACTGGTTTATACTGGTCCGTACCCATCCATACTGGTCCATACTGGTTTATACTGGTCCATACTGGTCCATACCATTCCATACCATTCCATACTGGTTTATACTGGTCCGTACTGGTTTATACTGGTCCATACTGGTTTATACTGGTCCATACCGGTTTATACTGGTCCGTACCCATCCCTACCATTCCATACTGGTTTATACTGGTCCGTACTGGTTTATACTGGTCCATACCATTCCATACTGGTTTATACTGGTTTATACTGGTCCGTACCCATCCATACTGGTTTATACTGGTCCATACCCATCCATACCATTCCGTACTGGTTTATACTGGTCCATACCATTCCGTACTGGTTTATACTGGTCCATACTGGTTTATACTGGTCCATACCCATCCATACCATTCCGTACTGGTTTATACTGGTCCATACCATTCCGTACTGGTTTATACTGGTCCATACTGGTCCATACCCATCCATACCATTCCGTACTGGTTTATACTGGTCCATACCATTCCATGCTGGTTCATACTGGTCCGTACTGGTTTATACTGGTCCGTACTGGTTTATACTGGTCCATACCCATCCGTACCATTCCATGCTGGTTTATACTGGTCCGTACCCATCCATACTGGTTTATACTGGTCCATACCCATCCATACCATTCCATACTGGTTTATACTGGTCCATACCATTCCATGCTGGTTTATACTGGTCCGTACTGGTTTATACTGGTCCATACCCATCCATACCATTCCGTACTGGTTTATACTGGTCCATACCATTCCATGCTGGTTTATACTGGTCCGTACTGGTTTATACTGGTCCGTACCCATCCATACCATTCCATACTGGTTTATACTGGTCCGTACTGGTTTATACTGGTCCATACTGGCCCCTCTCTCCCCAGGGCCATCGGGACCGAAGCCATGGGGCCCCCGGCCCCCCGCCCCTCCCCCACTGTGAACCCCCAAACCCGGGGGGCGGGGATGGGGAGGGGCCCGAGCCGGGACCCCCCAAAAAAAAAAAAAAAAAAAAAAGGCGCCCCTCCCCCCCTCGTGTCAACGTGTTCGGTGGGGGGGCCGGAAAGATTTTGGGGAAAAGGGACCCCAAAAAGGGACCCCAAAAAGGGACCCCAAAAAGGGACACCCCAAAAAATCCATCCCAAAAAGGGACCCCAAAATCCACCCCAAAAAAGGGACCCCAAAAGGGACCCCAAAAAAAGGGACCCCAAAAATCCACCCCAAAATCCACCTAAAAGGGACCCCCCAAAAAGGGACCCCAAAAGGGACCCCAAAAAAGGGACCCCAAAAAGGGACCCCAAAAAATGGACCCCAAAAAATCCACCCCAAAATCCACCCCAAAAAGGGACCCCAAAAAGGGACCCCAAAAATCCACCCCAAAAAGGGACCCCAAAAATCCACCTAAAAAGGGACCCCAAAAGGGACCCCAAAAAACGGGACCCTAAAAAGGGATCCCAAAAAGGACCCCAAAAAAGGGACCCCAAAAAGGGACCCCAAAATCCACCCCAAAAAGGGACCCCAAAAGGGACCCCAAAAATCCACCCCAAAAAGGGACCCAAAAAAGGGACCCCAAAAGGGACACCAAAAAGGGACCCCAAAAATGAGACCTGGGGACCCCACAAAGGGATTTTGGGGTGTCCCTCCCCCACAAAGGGATTTTGGGATGTTCCCTCCCCACAAAGGGATTTTGGGATGTTCCCTCCCCACAAAGGGATTTTGGGATGTTCCCTCCCCCAAAAGGGATTTTGGGTGTCCCCTCCCCCAAAAGGGATTTGGGTGCCCTCCCCAAAAGGACCCCGGGTGTTCCCTTGTCCCCCTCCCCCATTTTTGTCGCCCCCCTGTGTGTGTTCCCCAAAATCCCCTCCCCCCCTCCCCCCCCCCGGTGTGTGTTTGTCCCCAGGGGACCCCGAAACCTCAGCGACCCCCGGCGTCCCCTCCCCACCCCGTGTGTTCCCTCTCCCCACTCCCCCGGCGTCCCCTCCCCACCCGCGTGGGGCCGGGGGTCCCCAAAGCCATAAACCCCCAAAATAAACAAACCCCAAAATAAACAAACCCCAAAAATCGCCTCGAGCCTCGAGACAGCCGTGCACTGGGGAACACTGGGGATACTGGGGGTACTGGGGATACTGGGGAAACTGGGGATACTGGGGATACTGGGAACACTGGGGATACTGGGGAAACTGGGGATACTGGGGGTACTGGGGACACTGGGGACACTGGGGATACTGGGGATACTGGGAACACTGGGGATACTGGGGATACTGGGGATACTGGGGATACTGGGGAAACTGGGGATACTGGGGGTACTGGGGACACTGGGGACACTGGGGATACTGGGGATACTGGGAACACTGGGGATACTGGGGATACTGGGGATACTGGGGATACTGGGATACTGGGAGCACTGGGCATACTGGGGGTACTGGGGATACTGGGGATACTGGGGATACTGGGGATACTGGGGGACTGGGGATACTGGGATACTGGGGGGACTGGGGATACTGGGGATACTGGGGATACTGGGGGTACTGGGGACACTGGGGATACTGGGGGTACTGGGGATACTGGGGGACTGGGGATACTGGGGGACTGGGGCACTGGGGATACTGGGGATACTGGGGTACTGGGGATACTGGGGGACTGGGGATACTGGGGACACTGGGGATACTGGGGTACTGGGGATACTGGGGGACTGGGGATACTGGGGACACTGGGGATACTGGGGGTACTGGGGATACTGGGGTACTGGGGATACTGGGGATACTGGGGGCACTGGGGATACTGGGGATACTGGGGATACTGGGGATACTGGGAATACTGGGGATACTGGGGATACTGGGGCACTGGGGATACTGGGGATACTGGGAACACTGGGGATACTGGGGATACTGGGACACTGGGGATACTGGGAACACTGGGAATACTGGGGATACTGGGGGTACTGGGGATACTGGGGACACTGGGAACACTGGGGATACTGGGGATACTGGGGGATACTGGGCACACTGGGGGGATTTTTTGGGGGTTTTGGGACATTTTTGGGACATTTTTGGGACATTTTTGGGACATTTTGGGACATTTTTTGGGACGTTCGGTGGCGCCGTTCGGGGAATTGTCGCCGCCGCGCTCTGTCCCTCCCCCCCGTCCCCTCCCCCCCGTCCCCTCGGTGCCCCCTCCCCAAAACCGCCCCTGCCGAGCGGGGCCGAGCGGAGCCGAACAGACCCGAACCCGAGAGGAGCCGAAGGGACCCGAGCGGACCCGAGAGGAGCCGAACCTGAACAGAGCCGAGCGGAGCCGAACGCGAACGGAGCCGAACAGATCCGGAACCCGAGCGGAGCCGAACCCGAGAGGAGCCGAACCCGAGCGGAGCCGAACGGACACGAACGGAGCCGAACGCGAACGGACCCGAGCGGAGCCGAACCCGAGCGGAGCCGAGAGGAGCCGAACCCGAGAGGAGCCGAAAAGACCTGAACCCGAGCGGAGCCGGAACCCGAGCGGAGCCGAGCGGAGCCGAACAGACCCAAGCCCGAGAGGAGCCGGAACGCGAACGGACCCGAGCGGAGCCGGACGGACACGAACGGAGCCGAACCAAGAGGAGCCAACCTGGAGAGGAGCCGAACGGAGCCGAACCCGAACGGACCTGAGTGGAGCTGAACGCGAACGGACCTGAGAGGAGCCGAACCCGAGCGGACCTGAGCGGGAGCCGAGCGCAGCCGAACCGAGCCCGAACTCCGCCGAACCGGAGCCGAACCCTCCCGAAGCGCTGCCGAACCCTCCCGAACCCTCCCGAACCCGAGCCGAACTCTCCCGAAGCGCTGCCGAACCCTCCCGAGCGGAGCCCGAACCCTCCCGAGCGGAGCCGGAACCCTCCCGAACGGAGCCGAACCCTCCCGAAGCCTCCCGAGCGGAGCCGAGCGCGGGCGGGGGCGCGGGGCCCCGGCGGCCGCTGGAGCGATGCTGAGGCCCGGCCCGGTGAGTGGGACCCCCAGTACGGACCAGTAACCCCCCATCCCCTCCCAGTACGGACCAGTGACCCCCATCCCCTCCCAGTACGGACCAGTGACCCCCATCCCCTCCCAGTACGGACCAGTGACCCCCATCCCCTCCCAGTACGGACCAGTGACCCCCATCCCCTCCCCAGTACGGACCAGTGACCCCCATCCCCCTCCCAGTACGGACCAGTGACCCCCATCCCCTCCCAGTACGGACCCAGCATCCCCTCCGCATCCCTCCCAGTATGGACCAGTCCCTCCCAGTACGGACCCGAGCTCCCCGCATCCCTCCCAGTACGGACCAGTAATCCCCATCCCTTCCCAGTACGGACCAGTAAACCCTCCGCATCCCTCCCAGTACGGACCAGTCCCTCCCAGTATGGACTAGTAACCCCCCATCCCCTCCCAGTAACCCCCAGTCCCTCCCAGTACGGACCAGTAAACCCTCCGCATCCCTCCCAGTACGGACCAGTAACCTCCATCCCCTCCCAGTAACCCCCAGTCCCTCCCAGTACGGACCCGTCTCGTTTTTGGGGTCGGTTTGGGGGGTGGGGGGCTGATTTGGGGCTGGAATTTGGGGGGCTCCGTTTTGGGGGGCAGTTTGGGGGTCCCGATTTTGGGGATCTGAATTTCGGGGGAGTCAGTTTGGGGGGCCGATTTTGGGGTCCCCGTTTTGGGGGTGAATTTTGGGATCCCCAATTTCGGGGGGGTCTTTTTGGGGGGGTTGTTTTGGGAATCCGGAATTTTGGGGATCTCGATTTAGGGGGTCGGTTTGGGGTCAATTTGGGGATCCCAATTTTGGGGTCCCAATTTTGGAATCCCCAATTCTGGAATCCCCAATTTTGGGGGATCTGTTTGGGATCCCGATTTTGGGGGCACTTTGGGGTCCCAATTTTAGGGTCCCAATTTTGGGGTCCCAATTCTGGAATCCCCAATTCTGGAATCCCCAATTCTGGAATCCCCAATTTTGGGGGTCTGTTTGGGATCCCGATTTTGGGGGGATTTTTGGGGATCCCAAATTTGTTTTTTTTTTTTTGTGGGGTCAATTTGGGGAGCTGATTTGGAGGTCGCCGTTTTTGGGGGCACTTTTGGAATCCCCAATTTTGGGGTCCCAATTTTGGGGTCCCAATTTTGGGGTCCCAGTTTTGGGGGTCATTTCAGGACTGTGAATTTTGGGGATCCCGATTTTGGGGAATCTTTTTGGGGATTTTGGGGAATCCAAATTTTTTGGGGTTGTTTGAGGGCGTCATTTTGGGGGGTCGATTTGGGGTCCCAATTTTGGGGGCTCGTTTTTGGGGGTCAGTTTGAGGATCCCAATTTTGGGATCCCAATTTTGGGGGTCTTTTTGGGGGATTATTTTGGGAATCCAAATTTTGGGGATCTCAGTTTAGGGGGTCGGTTTGGGGGTCAATTTTGGGGTCCCAATTTTGGGGGCTCGTTTTTGGGGGGTCAATTTTGGGGTCCCCATTTTGGGGAGAGTTCTGGGGCTGTGAATTTTTGGGGGTCGATTTGGGGTCCCAGTTTTGGGGTTTTTTTGGGGTGTCTTTTTTGTGGGGTCAATTTTGGGATCCAAATTTTGGGGATCCCAGTGTAGGGGGTCTTTTTGGGATCCCAAATTTTGGGGGGTGAATTTTGGAATCCAAATTTTGTGGGGTCATTTTGGGGATCCCAAATTTTGGGGGATTTTTGGAGATCCCAAATTTTGGGGGTCTTTTCTGTGGGGTCATTTTGGGGTCCCCGTTTTGGGGGGTGAATTTTGGAATCCAAATTTTGTGGGGTCATTTTGGGGATCCCAAATTTTGGGGGATTTTTGGGGATCCCAAATTTTGGGGGATTTTTTGGGATATCCCAAATTTTGGGGGGATTTTTGGAGATCCAAAATTTTGGGGGGAATTTTTGGGGGGATCCCAAATTTTGGGGGATTTTTTGGGGGGATCCCAAATTTTGGGGATTTTTGGAGATCCAAAATTTTGGGGAGGATTTTTGGGGATCCCAAATTTTGGGGAGGATTTTTGGGGGATCCCAATTTTGTGGGGAATTTTTTGGGATCCCAAATTTTGCGGGATTTTTGGGGGATCCCAATTTTGGGAGGATTTTTGGGGATCCCAAATTTTGGGGGGATTTTTTGGGGGATCCCAATTTTGGGGAGGGGCGAGGCCTGACCCAAATCCCCTCCCCCAAACCCTGCAGGGACCCCCAGGCAAGGGAAACACCTGAGCTGCAGGTGGGAACAGGTGAGAACAGGTGAGAACAGGTGTGTTTGTACAGGTGTGTGTACAGGTGTGGGCAGGTGAGAACAGGTGAGAGCAGGTGTGGGCACGTGCGTGTGTGTACAGGTGTGTGTGTACAGGTGAGAACAGGTGGGAACAGGTGAGAACAGGTGTGGGCAGGTGTGTGTGCTCAGGTCTGTACAGGTGGGTGCACAGGTGTGTTTGCACAGGTGTGCACAGGTGAGAACGGGTGAGAACAGGTGAGAGCAGGTGCATGTGTGCACAGGTGTCTGTATACAGGTGTGTGCACAGGTGTGTTTGTACAGCTTTGCACAGGTGTGTGTGTACAGGTGTGTGTGTGCAGGTGTGTACAGGTGAGAACAAGTGTGTGCGGGTGAGAACAGGTGTGCACAGGTGTGTTTGTACAGGTGTGTGTGCGTGTACAGGTGTGTACAGGTGAGCACAGGTGTGTTTGTACAGGTGTGCACAGGTGTGTGCACGGGTGTGTTTGTACAGGTTTGTACACGTGTATGTACAGGTGTGCACAGGTGAATGTGTCCAGGTGTGTGTAGATGTGTACACAGGTGTGTGTGCTCAGGTGTGTGTGTACAGGTGTGTTTGTACAGGTGTGCACAGGTGTGTGTGCTCAGGGGTGTGCGTCTGCGGTGTGTGCACAGGTGTGCACTCAGGTGTGGCAGGTGTGCAGTGTGACAGGTGTGTGTTCAAGTCTGTACAGGTAAGTACGCGTGTGTGTGCACAGGTGTGTGTACAGGTGTGTTTGTACAGGTGTGTACAGGTGTGCACAGGTGTGTGTGTGCAGATGAGTGTGCACAGGTGTGCGTGGCAGGTGTTGTGTGCAGGTGTGTGTGCACAGGTGTGCATAGGTGTGTGTGCTCAGGTGTGAGTGACAGGTGTGTGCTCAGGTGAGTGCGTACAGGTGTGCACAGGTGTGTACAGGTGTGAGTGACAGGTTTGTGTGCACAGGTGTGTTTGTACAGGTGTGAGTGACAGATGTGCATACAGGTGTGTACAGGTGTGTGTACAGGTGTGTGTACAGGTGCGTGCAGGTGTGTGCAGGTGTGTCCAGGTGTTCCCAGCTGTGCCCAGCTCTGGCCCCTCCCCCCCGGTAGATTTTGGGCTTCCCTCTTCTGATTTTTGGGCTCTCCAGGTGAATTTTGGGGTCTCCAGGTGAATTTTGGGGTCTCCAGGTGGATTTCGGGGTTCCCCAGGTGGATTTTGGGGTGTCCAGGGGAATTTTTTGGATCCCCAGGTGGATTTTTTGGGGTCTCCAGGTGAATTTTGGGGTTCCCCAGGTGGATTTTAGGGGTCTCCAGGTGAATTTTGGGGTCCCTCTCAGAATTTTGGGGGGTCCCGGGCTGGATTTTGGGGTCTCGGGGTGATTGTGGGGCCCCCTGAGATTTTGGGGGCTTCCATGTGAACTTTTGGGGTCTCCAGGTGGATTTTGGGGTGTCCAAGGTGGATTTTGGGGATCTCCAGGTGGATTTTGGGGGTTTCCATGTGAACTTTTGGGGTTTCCAAGGTGGATTTTGGGGTGTCCAGGTGGAATTCGGGATCTCCAGGTGGTTTCAGGGATCCCCAGGTGAATTTTGGGTTCCCCAGGTGGATTTTTGGGGTCCTGATGTGGAATTTGGGGTCTCCAGGTGAATTTTGGGGTCCCTCTCAGAATTTTGGGGGGTCCTGGGATGGATTTTGGATCCCAGGGGAATTTTTGGGGTCCCGATGAGGTTTTTGGGGTCTCCAGGCAGAATTTTGGGGTTCCCAAGTGAATGTTGGGGTTTCCATGTGGATTTTGGGGTCCCCAATTCGTATTTTGGGGTCTCCAGACGAATTTCGGGTTCCCAATTCATATTTTGGGATCCCCAATCTGTATTTTGGGGTGTCCAGGTGGATTTTGGGGTGTCCAGGGGGATTTTTCGGATCCCCAGTTGGATTTTTGGGGTCCTAATGTGGAATTTTGGGGTCTCCAGGTGGATTTTGGGGTTCCCCAGGTGGATTTTTGGGGTCCTGATGTGGAATTTTGGGGTTCTCCGGGGAATTTCGGGTTCCCCAGGTGGATTTTGGGATCCTCAATCTGTATTTTGGGGTCCCCGGGTGGAATTTTGGGGTCTCCAGGGGATTTTTCGGATCCCCATGTGGATTTTGGGGTCCCCAATTCGTATTTTGGGGTCTCCACGTGGATTTTGGGTTCCCCAGGTGTAATTTTGGGGTCCTCAGGTGAATTTTGGGGTCCCCGGGTGGAATTTTGGGGTGTCCAATTCGTATTTTGGGGTCTCCACGTGGATTTTGGGGTTCCCCAGATGGATTTTGGGGTATCCAGGTGGATTTTGGGGTTCCCCAGGTGGATTTTTGGGGTACTGATGTGGAATTTTGGGGTTCTCCGGGGGAATTTTGGGTGCCCCAGGTGGATTTTGGGGTCCCCAATCTGTATTTTGGGTTCCCCAGGTGGATTTTGGGGTTCCCCAGGTGAATTTTGGGTTCCCCAGGTGAATTTTGGGGTGCCCTGGGGATTTGTCCATTCCAGGATTTTTGGGGTGTCCTGGGCGGTTCTCAGATTTTTTTTTTTTGGGGGAGGGGCGGATTTTGGGGGATTTCGGTGCCCAGGGAGGGAAATTTGGGGGTCCCAAGGAGACTTTGGGGTGTCCTGGGAGTTCAGGGTTTTTGGGGGGTCTGGAGGATTTTGGGGGGCGGGGTCTTTTCTGATATCCCCGGTTTGGGGGGGGGGGCTTTTTGGGGGGCTGTTTTGGGGATCCAAATTTTCGGGGGTCTTTTCGGGGGTCAGTTTGGGGGGGGGGTCCGGAGGATTTTGGGGAGTCTGGAGGATTTTTGGGGAGTCTGGAGGATTTTTGGGGGTCCGGAGGATTTTTGGGGGTCTGGAGGATTTTTGGGGTCCGGAGGATTTTTGGGGGTCCTCGCATTGCGGGTTGGGGTCTCGGAGCCGTTTAGGGGATTTTGGGGGGTCCAGGAGGTTTTGGGCGTTCTGAGGATTTTGGGGGGTCCCGGGGGTCTCGGTGCCGGTCCGGGGGTCCGGAGGATTTTGGGGTCCCTGCTGTGCCGGGGTCTCGGTGCCGGTCCGGGGGTCCGGAGGATTTTGGGGGTCTCTGCGGTGCCGGGGGTCCCGGGGTCCCGTTCGGTCCCAGGGGTCCCGGTTCAGCTCAGGGGTCCCGGTTCCGGTCCGGGGGGGTCCCGGGGGTCTCAGGTCGGTCCCGGGGTCTCGGTTCGGTCTCGGGGGTCCCGGTTCGGCTCGGGGAGTCGCGGGGGTCTCAGGTCGGTCCCGGGGGTCCCGGTTCGGTCTCGGTTCGGTCCGGGGGTCCCGGGTCTCAGGTCGGTTCGGGGGTCCCGGTTCGGTTCGGGGGTCCCGGTTCGGTCTCAGTTCGGTCCGGGGGGGTCCCGGGGTCTCAGGTCGGTCCCGGGGTCTCTGATTCGGTTCAGGGTCCCGGTTCGGTCCCAGTTCGGCTCGGGGGGGGTCCCGGGGCTCCTTGCTCCCGGCGCGGTTCCGGAGCGGGCGGAGCTCGGGGATCGGGGGAGGGAGGGGAGGGGAGGCCGGGCCGGAGCTGGGGAGGGGGAGGGGAGGGGGGCAGGAAGGGGAAAGGGGGGCAGGAAGGAGCGGGGGAGGGCGGAGGAGGAGGAGGAGGAGGAGGGGGAGGCCGAAGGCTGCGCGGCCCGAGCGAGGCCCGGGGGGCGCGGGGTAAGGCCGGGGTGGGGGAGGGAGGGGATGGGGAGGGATGCGCGCGTGCGAGTCGGGAGTGGGGGGATGGGCGGGATG